>JAGFNQ010009841.1:0-150186 GCA_024364735.1 Boesenbergia rotunda | reverse complement strand
CGAGGCCAACTACAAAGTGATCAAGCTATTGGTCAACCTTTTGCCAAGCACCATCTTGGACAAGATTGGAGAATTCGAAGATGCCAAAGAGCTATGGAGCAAATTGGCAAGGCTTCATGAAGACCCCTCCACTATACCAAATCAAGACAAATCCGAAGAGGGAATTTCATCGGAGGAAGAAGATTCGGAAGTTGAGAGATGCTCAACATCCGAAGATGAAGCTCAAGAAGTCTCCACTTCAAGGTTGAAGAGGAGCAAGATGTGCCATGGCATCGGATCCAAAGAAAAGCGTCAACATCATCATCCGAGGTCAATGAGGAGAAAGAAGAAGTCTCCACCTCTAGGATTGAAGGGGAGCAAAGGCCATTCACTCCGGAAAAAGGAAGAAGCTTCTACCTCCGGATCAAGTGAAGAGTCATGCAACACCCCTACAAGTAAAGGTATAGATATTTTCATTTGCAAAAATAAAATCATATCATTTGCTTTGAGTGTAGGGAAAGAGGGTACTACAAGAGTAAGTGTCCCAAATGGTCAAAAGAAGGTGCAAGTGGCACCCAAGCCCAAGGAGAAGCCAAAGGAGGTCGCTCCCATGGCAAAGAAGATAAAACACATTGTGTGCTTCTCATGCAAAGAAAAGGGACATTATAGAAATCAATGTCCAAAGGGAAGAATCCCACCAAGGACTAAAAGGAGGAGCTCAAGATCAAGGGGGAGCCTCCAAGAATAACACTAAGGTACCATTAGGTAATGGTACTTATTTTCATCATGATAATATGCATGCTAGAGATAACTATTATCATTTTAATGCTATTTATCATGAAAATAGGAGGTATAAAAAACCTAAGGAAAACTATAGAGCTTTCCATGCTAGGACTACCACCTCTAAGGATAGGGAACAAATTAGGAATTTCCAAGGTAGACCTACCCAATCCAAGGCTAAGAAAAACAATCACCAAGGCTATATTAGAAAACCAAGCCTTGAGGAGGTATTGATTGAAAATCAAGTTTTGAGGTCAAAACTTGATAAATTAGAAAAATCCCTCAAAAGAATAGAAAATCTATTTAAGGGATCTAAGGATCAAAACCTAGATTTAGGAAATCAAGGACCCTCTAGGAGCAAGAAAGGTTTGGGGTACAAACCTAAGACTAAGGATGATGGTCCATCCTATCATAGAGTTCCATATAAATATGGAACTAAATCTAGGTCTAGAAGTCAAGTCAAGGTCGCAAGAGAAGTCATCCCTAGAGTTGACCAAGACAAGACAAAAGTGACTAAGGCTTCCGAAAAGCCTAGAAGAGTCACAAGGAAGGTATCAAAGGAAGTTATCCCTAGTGAATACCTAGAACACCCAAGGAGCACCAATAGGTTTTGGGTTCCTAAGAGCGTGTTCGCCACACCCTAGATAGGTCTAGGGAGTGTCAACTCAAATTGGAAGGGTAGTTAACCCAACCTTGATGTAGTTGGCACTTTGGGACATTTTCAAGGAAATTATTACCCTTGAAAATGAAGGATTCATTGATTTATTCTAGGAGGAGTAAATATGTGCTAAACTATCTTTTTGGAAGATTGAACTTAATAAAAAGTTGGCACAACTAGGTTAGAATCCAAAGATAGGCCAAGTTGGGGAGTTTTGGCATTATCTTGGAAATTAGGGCAAAATTTAGGATTATCAATGGCTTAGCGATGAGTTATTGATACTTAGATAGAAAATCTAGGTATTTTCTTTTGTGCTATTATGCTATGTTTTGTATGCCCTATCACATGCCATGACATCATAGTTCATCATTCATATTTATTATGAAAATATTATATGTCATGTCATACATGCATCATCTATTTATAATTTCTTTTGAAAATTCTAATATGATGCATGTCATAGTCATAATCATGCATAAATTTAATTCTTATTGAAATTAAGAACATTGGCATTAATTGACATCCTAGGTGGATGATCAAAGTTTATAATGTCTAGATAGAAATGCATGAACCCTTAGATTAGGGAGAACATGACTTTCACATCTCACTAAGACTATAAGTTGACTTATATGTGTTTTTGAGACACATTAGAACAAGTGAGATGTTAGGAAGATGAACAAAACTCAAAGTGTTGATTTATATGCATCCTATTGAGTTTTAGTATCATCAAATCATGAAGTTCAATGAACTCCAATCATTGGGAAAGCTAATGTACAAGTCATGTACACTTAGCCCAAGGAACATGGTTGGATATTGTTTTTGAAAAACATTTTACAACTATCTTGGAAAACCTTGGTGAAGACTATCTTTTGATAACACTCATCATTGATGAAATGGACACAAAATAATGAAAAACATTGAAGTATTTCAATGGTTTCCAATTTTGTGTCAATCTTTGGAAATAAAAGTTATTTTCATAGAAAACTATTTTTCCTTGATAGTATATGGTATAAATAATGTCTACACGAAGTTTCAAATTTTTTCAAATTTTGTAGAATTATTTAGGGGTTTCTGAAATTCGGACTGAAATCTGTTTTTCAGAAATCAGAAACTCCCAATCGATTGGTCAATCGATTGGAGAGGCTTTTCTGCGAGCACGGAAGCTCGCGTAATCGATCCGATGATCGATTAAGGGTCGCTGTAATTGATCAGTTGATCGATTAAGGCTCAACCTAATCGATTGGTTCCCAACTCCAATCGATTGAAAAGACTGAAACTGTCTGATTTCAGTCAGGTAACCTATGTTTTGAGTAACCTAACCATCCCTAGACCCTAGAATTACTTTTATAAGTATATTTGGGGAAATTTCATTGTGAAATCAAAAAGGGAAATGGTTTGGTGAACATTTAAGGGTTAAGGAGAGATTTTGATTCCAGTTTTGTATCCCAAAATCTCAAATAACCTCAAGTTGAGTTCTCCTAAAGATTTAGGAACTCAAAAACATTGTTGGTGCAATGATAGAGGTTTAGAGCATGTTTTGAGGGGGAGGTCTTCCTTAACAACATGTAGTGAATTTTTTCTTTTTGGGATAGAGGTTTAGAGCATGTTTTGAGGGGGAGGTCTTCCTTAACAACATGTAGTGAATTTTTTCTTTTTGGGATAAGTACGTGAATGAAGATTGGGAATCTTCATGAGTGTTCATGGGTGAGCATGGGTTTAAACGAAAGGTATGGGACTTTCATTGGATTTACCTTTGACCATATAGACTCTCGGGGAGCGGTTTGATGTGTGTCAAAGGGGGAGAAATATGGGAGAGATTGAAAGGCTAATAGGGATTAGTCTTTCTCAAACATATTGTCAAACATCAAAAAGGGGGAGATTGTTGGTGCAATCTTGTTTAGGTCAAGGTTGACCTAGTTTGACTGAGCTTGGGTGAGTTTAGGTCTGTGGGAGATTGTTGGTGCAATCTTGGTTAGGTCGTATGTTTCGATGTTTGATAATGATGTTTGAGTGGTCATGATGTGTGAGTCAAGTGGGTCAAGGTTGACTGGAGGCTTGACTGGGAAAGACCTAGTGGGACTAGGTGAAGTCCAGGTAGATCGGGGAGATCGTACGCTGGCATGGGAAAAGACCTAGTGGGACTAGGCACACCTAGTGGGACTAGGTGAAGTCCAGCTGGATCGGGGAGATCGCAGGCTGGCATGGGAAAAGACCTAGTGGGACTAGGCACACCTAGTGGGACTAGGTGAAGTCCAGCTGGATCGGGGAGATCGCAGGCTGGCATGGGAAAAGACCTAGTGGGACTAGGCACACCTAGTGGGACTAGGTGAAGTCCAGCTGAATCGGGGAGATCGCAGGCTGGCAAGGGAAAAAGACCTAGTGGGACTAGGTGAAGTCCAGATGGATCGGGGAGATCGCATACTGGCAAGGTGGAAGTCTACCGAGAGACTAGACCTAACTCGAGGGTTAGGCGAATCTGGTTGGGAACCAGGTTAAGTCCGAGCTGGGAGCTAGGCAGTAGAAATCCAGGTTGGTCAACGGGGTTGACTGGACACTTGGTAGGGGATCCTAGACTTGTGGAAACAAGTTAGGTTGGACTCAATCGATTGGGTAATCGATTGAGTGAATCGATCAGTGGATCGATTAAGGAGGTTTTTGCGAGAGGACAGAGGATGGCTGAATCGATTGAGTAATCGATTCAGCCTTCCCTTAATCGATTGGGTAATCGATTAAGGTGTCTCTTGATCGATTGGGGTAATCGATCACAGAGTTTGCGCGAGAGAACAGAGAAGCTATGAATCGATTGGGTAATCGATTCAGGGCACGGGTAATCGATTGGCTAATCGATTACCGTTCGAAAACTAGCCGTTGAACGGCTAAATCCTACGTGGTAATCGATTGGGTAATCGATTACCAAACCCTAGGCGTCGGGTATAAGGACTTTCGCGCAGGTTTGAAGCTGTAGAACTTCTCCTCTTCTTCTCCAACTTCATTGTCATTTCAAGGGAAGCCTTGGAGCTTAGTGCTGTTGCATTTCCAAGGTCCAAGAGGCAATCACAAGCTTGGAGATAGCAAGGAAAGCAAAGTGTGAGCTTATTTGTAAATCTTGTAAGATTTCTTTTGTGTATTTGCTTTGTTCTTTAATTAATTCTTCAATTAATTTTTAATTAATCAACTTAATTAATCTTTAATTAATTCTTCAATTAATCAACTTAATTAATCTTTAATTAATTCTTCAATTAATCTTTAATTAATCAACTTCAATTAATCTTTAATTAACTTAATTTAATCCTTAATTAATTTAACTTCAATTAATTCAATTTCAATTAATTCTTAATTAATTTAACTCCAATTAATTCTTAAATAACTTAAATTCAAATTAAATAAAAACTTGCCTAAATTACAACAATTAAATTAATAATATTAAATATGTCAAAGTGGGTTGACATATTCGCGGGTTTACACGATATGTATCAAATCGAGAATTTGATACATCACTAGAAACTTAAATAAAATAATTTAACTTGTTTGACTCATGCATAACTGTCATGCCGTGCATATGCAACTTTCTTAAAATATATGTCATATCATTCATGTTTAATTTTAGCATGATTTAGAACGGTTATAGGAAAAAGAATAATTAAAACTTGATCAACCTAGTATTCGGTAGAGGTGAGATGATAATACGTTAGGGAAGCCGTTTGGTGGAACTAGCCGAAGCTACCGATCCAAGGTAGAGGTTAGACCAAAATTTTTCAAAAGTAATTTGAAAATGAATTTTCGATAAAAGGCTTTGTTAAGGAAAGAGTTGTTGTTCCAATAAGGCTACAGCAAAAGAGGCCTCGCCAAGACTTGGAAGCCGATTATCGAAAATCAAATTCACCTTACTATTTGATAAATTTGAATCTAACACAAGTTTCAATTAAATCTTAGATTTAACAATAAATTAAGAAAAATGATTCAAGTATCTCACAATAAACCCATAAGGCAACCGTGCTTGCTATATTGAGCCATCTAGAATGGGTGAGATGTTAAGGACTAATAAATTGAAAAATATTTTTCAAAATTGTTAGAATATTTTTCTAAAAATATATTTTCAAAATAGTACTTCAACATAATAATGTTTTTATGAATTTCATGATTGTCTGATTGCTTATACATATGATAGATTTTCAAAAATTATATATTTTAAAAAAGTGTTTGGCCTACACAATTAGACACAAGCCTCTTAGGTCAACACTAAAGTCCCCTAAGACACTTAGATAGGGTCAAACGGTGTTGGCTACTGGGGGAGTGTATTAAAATTGTTTTAAAATGTTTTTTTTGAAAACTATGCTTTAAACATCACTATCCTTTAAATTTTTTTAACTGTGCTTTAAACATTACTATCACTTCAAAATGTTTTTCGAAAACGGTGCTTTAAAACACTATCACCTATGTTTTCAAAGCTCTTGTTTAAAAATTATCTTCTTTCCAAATTATGGTTTCGAAATTGATCTTCCTGAAAATTAGTGTTCATTTGATTTTGATAAACCCTAAAAGACACAGAGGAAGGTCTACTTCATGATCTACAAGAACTCCTAGGATGTGTTAAATTTAGGGGGAGTCTGAGTCAAAAGAAAAATTTCTGAAAAGTTTTTTTTGGCAATTATTTGTTTTGAAATCATTAGATAATTCTTTTGATCTGAACTAAACCCTAAAGACTCAGATGAAGAGTACTTGTGGTCAACAAGCTTCCAAGGACTGTGTCAAGTTTAGGGGGAGGTTAAATTAAAAGAATTATTGAACATTTCAAAATAATATATTTTAATACACTAGTTTTCAAAATTCTTTTGAAAATATAAGTAATTTGTCTGTCAAAAATACTATTATTCTATTTTTCAAAGTTTTTGTGGCTTATAAAATTTCTTTGAAATACTTTTTGAAATAATATTTCTTGAGTTTGGAGAATTTTCAGGACACATAGGGAAATGTCCTTGTGGTTAACAAGGTTTCTTAGGATTGTGTCAGACTGGAAAAGAAACCAAGTCAAGTAAAATATTATGAGTTAAAACAATATTTTTCTAAGTACTTTCAAAATATAAGTCAAGTAACTTGTTCAAAGAACTCATAATATTTTTCAAAATACTTATGTTTTTCAAGTTCATAATATGTTTCAAAAAATACTTGCACTTTTCAAAAGTCATAATATTTTTCAAAAGTACTTGCATTTTTCAAAGATCACAATATTTTTCAAAAGTACTTACAATTTTCAAAGCTTTTACAATATTTCTCAAAGTGCACTAGTTGTTAAAGTGAAAATCTTTCTATGAGTACATTCTTGTGAAAAATCATTTCTAAATAAAAATTTTTCTAAAGCAATATTTTTTTTAAGTGAGAAGTTTTCTGAGTTTAAAATACTTTCCTACAAATACAAAATACTTTTCAAAGTGAAATTCTTTTTGAGTGCAATTTAAGTACTTAGTTTTATGCTATACTTTCAAAAATTTATTCTAAGTATCTTCAAAATGAACCAAACATTTTCATTGTTAGTGCAAGTGTTTTTTGTAATTTTTGATATATGACAAAAGGGGAGAGGTGCGCTTAAGTTAGAATTTTTTTCCTCTTACCAAAAGATCAAAAATGGGTTTTCAAATTTATTTTTTCAAGGTTTAGCCCTTTCATCCAATCTAACTTAAGATATTGTCAAACATCAAAAAGGGGAAGATTGTTGGTGCAAGATGCGTCAGTGATGTCCTCCTCTAAGTGTTTCAATGTTTGACAATATGCTTAAGTCAGTGATACTTTAAACAAAGGAAGGGTAAGTCAAGAGAGGAGTACTAAAGTAAAAGGAACTCCTAGTAAACCTAGGCAATAAGTTCTGGTTCGAAAAATTGGGCACGAAGTCCTGGTTCAAGGAATTGGGCACTAAGTCCTGGCCAAGGGGGCACCTAAGACTTGACCGAGGGTTGGACACTAAGTCCTGGTTCGTGGAATTGGGCACTAAGTCCTGGTCGAGGGCTGGGCACCGAAGACCTGGTGAGTAAAGCTGGGCAATAAGTTCTAGTGAGTGAAGCTGGGCAAAAGTCCTGATGAGTGAAGTTAGGCACGAAGTCCTGGTCGAGGGTTGGGCACCGAAGTTCTGCACCTAGGGTTTGGGCACGAAGTCTTAGTCTGAGGGATTGAGCAACTTAGCTGAGCGATGACTAAGGACAGAAGTAGAGACGAGTCGAGGTATAGACGTCTCGAGATCCGAGAGTATCGAAGGCTAAGCAAAAGTCCACCCGAATGGACAGGGTGGCAACCGTCTCCTGAGAGGAGTAGGTGAAAGGCGTGCTCCCGGGGGTGGGAACTTGCGTCGGATCGACCTAGGGTTTTGCAGAAATCCGAAGTCAGAACCATTTCGTTAAGGCTAAGATTGTATGTGTATTTGCTTTGTATTTATGTATCTTGCGGGTACCTAGAATGGAAGACAAAGCAGGCAAACAACACGCAACGTGGCTGGAACATAGGGTGCTAGGTGTAACGACACAGTCTCTTAACCCCTTTGGCGGCCAAATCAACATTTCGCGGCCCAACAACCTGGCGGCCAAATCAACATTTGGTGGCCCAACTATGTCGTCGACCAACAACCGATGCCGACGACTAACAACCGTATCGTTACTCACTAGGACTTCCCACCCCTGGTCATTGGATTTTTGCCTTTCTCAGGATTCGAACTCTAGACCTCCAGGATAAGTACTAGAGTTTATGACTCAATTGGTATCAGGATTCATAAACTCTAGTACTTATCCTGGAGGTCTAGAGATCGAATCTTGAGAAAGGCAAAAATCCACTGGCCAGGGGTGGGAAGTCCTAGTGAGTAACGACACAGTTGTTGGTCGTCGGTGTCGGTTATTGGTCGACGACATAGTTGGGCCGCCAAATGTTGATTTGGCCGCAAGGTTGTTGGCCGCCAAATGTTGATTTGGCCGCCAAAGGGGTTAAGAGATCGTGTCGTTACAATAAAAAGACGCCTTTTTTTATGTAGCAGCCCCGCCTCTATGGTCCCCGCAGGCAACCCTCTAGGCCGGCGACCCTACGGTCTTCCCACCCCTGGCAGTGGGTTTTTGCCTTCCCCAGGATTCGAACTCTAGACCTCCATGCTAAGTACTAAAGTTCCTGAATCCTGGTACCAAGTGAGCTACCAAAAATAAATTGTCACGCCCCGAGACCCAGGAGTCGCTGATCCAATAGAAAATCGGACAACACCTCCCCTGTCCAGCGGATAACTTACACATACATACAAATAACCATACAACCCACGCAATATATATTTGGCCTCAGGCCTAAAAATCAAGACAGAATATAAAATAAAATATGGTAAATCATACCTGACTGCGGATCGGTCCGACTTACGACGAAACAAGCAAAACATAAAAACCCCTTAGGGCACACGACACATATGACATATACAAATCGCTAAAAGGAATATAAAACAATGCACTACAAAGTACAAAACAACATCCTGCGATCGCGAGGGGTAGGGACTGGCTGCTGAGCTCTTCTGGCGACTCCAAGTATCTCAACCTGAAATAAAAACATATGGCAACGGTGTGAGTCCATAAACTCAGCGAATACCCAGCAGATATGCATAGTACGTTATAATAACGATAAGGATCCACGCTGATACAGTCTCATATGGATAATAGACAAGGGTATATGCTAATGACACTGAATAAAGGTACATACTAGAATCCATCTATCCTACAGAGGGTGAAATATAATCCCTATGGAACAAGTACAACATATAAACCAAGGTAAACAAGTCTCCAGTATATGCATGTCAATCAAGTGCAGAAATCAAATGCAGCAAACAATGCACGATGCAAAATATGCACATGGTGCAATGATATGTGTCACCCCTAACACCAGTTAGATCATAATCCATCTGTCATAAATGGACGTCTGAAAGGGTAGGGCTATGACAACTGTACGCACCCTGCTATCACTGCTCCTGAGTGACCGAGTGGACAGGATGCTGGCGGAGGTCTCTCTCCTACCCCAAGCAATGGGGGAGTCTAGCTCTCATCTTCTCGTGTCTCAAGACAAGAAGGGATCCTGGCTGCTACCACGCACCGGAACCACCCTCCAAATAGTGACCGTGCGGAGCAATACAGGGCAAATGCACACACCCTATGGTAGCTACTACCCCTGAGTGGATGTGTGTGCATATCCCCATGTAACTGACGATGGGCTCAGACTACATAGGAGCCGATAATCGTCAGCATGCAACAATGCAAGGATGGCGCATGACCCAAACACATACAACACCCACCAAGTCCTCAACTAACACCTCAGTGTGCTAGGTATATGTCTGAATCCTATATCATGGGTTACAAGTAGCCTACTAGGTATACTGAAAAAGTAATCCAATGATCTATCAATGTCACAATGCAAGAGGGAACATATCACTACCTCTATGCATATATATATATATATATATATATATATATACATGGCAACTATGGAGACTGTATGAAGCTAAATAGGAGATAACCTCAAGGATAAGCAACATATATATCAAATACAGGTATACTAAGGCAGATATAGTATACAAACTTACTGTTATCTATAACAAATCATGCATAGCAATATGACAATATCTAAAAGATAAGTCAAAGGGTACCCGCCTCCGATGAAGCCTGTATCAGTAGAGAATCCATGCCTAGATATCCGAATCAAAACCAATCAATGTCCTATGCCAAGATATACAACTTAGCAACTTATACAAGTAACAACTAGTCAAATTAAATTCCAAGCTTAAATTTAGATTAAGTTCCAATTAACCACCTTCCTTGAGATCATTTAGTGTTAATCCCACATTAACCATAAAAGATCTCCTCCCTTCACTGGTTTGGCCCATTCTCACTACTATAAGTCAGTTTGTTCAGGGTGTTATCAATGACCACAAAGTAAGCTTCCAATAACATTTCCAACTCCTCCTCTATGTTCTCTGTGATGGTGCTGGAACTTTTCCTACTGTCAAGTCTGCTCCTTGCAAGACTTAATGTCTTCTCAAGCTTTTGAGAGCCAGGTGGTGAAGAAACAGGTGAAACTGGAGCAGAAGCAGATACAGCACGACCAGCTGAATTGAACCCATGTATTCATTGATCACCAAAAAAAAATGTTGTTTCCATATGTATTCTCTTCTCTGTGAGATACATTTCGGCCATATCACCATCATCATCCATCAGCTGTTCTATTTCATCTCTGACCTTTTGAACTCTTCGAGTTAAGGCAACAAGCCTGCTCTTCAAGCGATGAACCCGTTCCAGGTTTAGGGTACTAATCTGAGATGTCAACTCATCCAACAATGGATAGGCCTCAATTTCTAATTCTGCAGCCTACGCATCAAGAAAGGTGCAGGCTGCGTCGAGGGCGACCTCGAGGGCCCTGAACTCGAAGGGCAGATCATCAGGCGAAGGCGTCCCGCCAGAGAGTGCTTCGCCATTGCCGGCTGTGAGATGACGCTGAAGCTCGACCACGTACTGGAGGACATAATTGTCTAGGGAATTGAGTAGGAGCACCTCGTCAGCGGTGAGGATGCATCGTATCTGTTCAAGGCTGACCACGATGGCTTTCTCGCGACCGAGGATTGTTGACGGGTAGACGAAGAGGGGGTCGAGGAGACGAAGGTCGCGGGCGGGGAGGTCGTAGCGGTGCATCATGGTGAACTTGTCGACCTCGATGACCTGGGAGTTACTAGTGGCGGCGTCGACGCGGATCTTGGAGCGGAGGCTCTGGCCGCGCTTCTTGAGACCGGAGAAATTGACGCCCTGGACGAGAGGGCGGCGGCCGTGGGCTAGGGCGAATGAAGAGGAGAGGATAATAAAGGATGGTGTTTTTGCATAAAAGTCCCTCCAACTCTTGAAATTCCAATCATGCCATTAGGGTAGGGTTTTTAACAATTTAAACCCTCGAAATTTGTGTAATACACCTCAACCCTTTAGGGTTAGATATTTTATCCTCTTAACCCCTTAGATGTAGCCATAAATCAAACCAGTGCTTACTTTTAAGATTTATTTTTATTTTAAATCCCGAAAAAATTTCTGGTCCGGATTTTTGAATCACCGTATTTTACATTCTCCCCCACTAATAAAAATTTGGTCCTTAAATTTCGTTCATTCCACATATGACACACACTAGCTGCTAAACATGTTTGTACTCATCATGAGTAACCAAGTCCAATTTCAAAGCTCCTATGTCGGTTGATCAATGGAAGAACAAATAAAGCTGAATATGATTTGAGTTCTGAAAATTTTAAAAACTTCTAATAGCTCGCATAGATTTCAGAACCTCTGAAATTATAGTATCTCTTGATCCCTGAAAATTTACAGATTCTACTCAAGCTTCAGTTATGATAACTATCCCCCCAAGATCATCACACACTGTGTATGCTAGTATTTTAAACAATACTAGACTATAGAATTTTAATGTATCAGTCCAATATCTGAACCATTGTTCTACTGTTTGCTTCCTTATGCTCAATAACTCATGAACAATTGCTCTCAAACTTTTCTCCAAGTCGGCACACAAGTTACTTAAAATCAATTGTCTTATATAAGGATTTCCACATGTTCCTGGCTATTCAGAAATTAATTTCAGAGTCAAACTAAAAGACTTCTGCCCTGGCCATGGTTCCAACTTCTCATTTCCTAGCACTAAATGTTAATAACAACCATTGAGTGTCACATTACTAAGTACAGAAGCAACTTGAAATTCTGATAACCATCCCATTCCTGCCTTTTCAACAGTTGCAGTTTGTTTTTTTTTTTGCACCTCTTTTCCGCCCTTTGATCCTCCAAAACATCACAAGTCAGATATATTTATATATATCCTCCAATAAACCGTCAAAAGATAACATATAATTTAAAGATTGTGCCCACATGTCGTACCATATGTTACCATGAATAACAATCTTTCTAAATAATCAACCACTAAAAGATTATTTATCCACTTAATGATCCATTAAAAAGCTACAAATTCGTCAGGTCCATGTCCACTAATAGAATCCTCAAAATACAACCTATTATAGAGATTCGTCAATCTCAATCAACCTCTCAACATCAACGAGAAAGTCCGTGGTGATATCAACCTTATAATCCCGTGAACTAATAGGTCCACGATAGTGGTATAATAACTGAAAACCAGTGGGCATCTTTGACCTCCTGATTAATGTCCAATATCTCACCGGAAGATAAGGACACAGCTAACTCCACATACTCCACACCCTAGCGAGTCGTACATCCCGATGCACTATCGAGATTATCCAACCATATACACTCAATTTATGAGTCAGAATCCCTCATAGACTAGCGTAGCAACTAGCGAGTCAACACCGTCCATCGACTCATAATCCAGCACAGTCCAATTCCTCCACTCCATGGTCAAAACCCTCTAAAGTTCTACTCCATAACCAGGAGCTAGAGACATGTTATCTCTTAAGAGTATCTCAACATACCCATGAAACAATTCCTTTATTTCCCCACAGGTTGTCCTTGATATCATCTTACCAGAAGTGACCTAATCTTGTAAGTGATTTGCCTCCGTGCAAATCATAAGTCCGTAGATGCCTTCTTGGTTATTCAGACTAAGTAAAAACGATAACCCATAAGTGTCAAACAACTAGCTCCACACTTTCCCGTATTAGATCAAATCATCCATCAACATGTACTTTATAGGTCAACAACCAAGTACAAGTGATCAATAGCCAAAGCACCAAGGAACAGAATGTATCAATCCTCTACTAATCGTAATAATATGTAGCTAATGATACCCTACTGCATCAATGCAAATCATGTACTCAAGACATGACATCTAGCTTATCTGTCCAGATATACGCAACATAAGAAAAACTTGCAGCTTCATAAGCTAAAGTGAATTGATCCAATATTGATCAAGCCAATTACGGTAGGCAAACTTACTCCTCACACAGCTGATAGTAGGTAGGACAAGTACTATGAATAGTAAGATCCAGGAAAAATCAAAAATTTTTAACCTCCAATATCGTGTTGATAGGTTCGATCCTCGTCTTCCAACCCGTGTGTCGGTATCACACAGGAACCAACATTCTCCACATTTAGACGAGTCCGCAACCAGTCAACTAATCGCCTTCATAGTCGCTCCTGCCCATGATTACTATAAACTGATTGACTTTAAGTCATCAGATCTAACCAAGTTACCAGACAGGTACAAGAATAATAACATGATCCAATAACATGAGAGAAATTTTAACCATAACTAAATATACAAGAATGGAAACATAATCCAATAATATAAGAGAATTCCTCACTATACCCTATACAGGAATAGTAACATGTTCCAACAACATGAGAGAATTCCAACCCATACCTAAATATAGAGGAATGATAACATAATCCAATAACACGAGAGAATTTCTAAATCATACCTAAATATATAGGAATGCTAACATAATCCAGTAACATGAGAGAATTACTAACCGTACATATATATATAGAAATAGTAACATGATCCAATGATATGGGAGAATTCCTAATCCTACCTAACCAGGATAAGGGATACAAGAGATGAGAAGAAATACCTGTCGCCAGAAGAAGTCCCATCGCGCCAAGTCCCAGACAACCACATCGAGAAAACTACTCCGAACAAATCCAACAAGACTCATAAAAACAAGTAGGCATCGCAAACCTACGCTCTGATACCAAAATTAAATTGGTATCAAATAGGCACAGAAAATTCACAAGTCCACAAGGTATCCGACAACCTGGCTCTGATACCAAAAATAAATTGTCACGCCCCGAGACCCAGGAGCCGCTGATCCAATAGAAAATCGGACAACACCTCCCCTGTCCGGCGGAAAATTTACACATGCATACAAATAACCATACAACCCACGCAATATATATTTGGCCTCAGGCCTAAAAATCAAGACAGAATATAAAATAAAATATGGTAAATCATACCTGACTGCGGACCGGTCCGACTTACGACGAAACAACCAATACACAAAAACCCCTTAGGGCACACGACACATATGACACATACAAATCGCTAAAAGGAATATAAAATAATGCACTACAAAGTACAAAACAACATTCTGCGGTCGCGAGGGGTAGGGACTGGCTGCTGAGCTCTTCTGACGACTCCAAGTATCTCAACCTGAAATAAAAACATATGGCAATGGTGTGAGTCCATAAACTCAGTGAATACCCAGCAGATATGCATTGTACGTTATAATAACGATAAGGATCTACGCTGATACAGTCTCATATGGATAATAGACAAGGGTATATGCTAAAGACACTGAATAAATGTACATACCAGAATCCATCTATCCTGCAGAGGGTGAAATATAATCCCTATGGAACAAGTACAACATATAAACCAAGGTAAACAAGTCTCCAGTATATGCATGTCAATCAAGTGCAGAAATCAAATGCAGCAAACAATGCACGATGCAAAATATGCACATGGTGCAATGATATGTGTCACCCCTGACACCAGTCAGATCATCGTCCACCTGTCATAAATGGACGTCCGAAAGGGTAGGGCTATGACAACTGTACGCATCCTGCTATCACTGCTCCTGAGTGACCGAGTGGATAGGATGCTGGCGGAGGTCTCTCTCCTACCCCAAGCAATGGGGGAGTCTAACTCTCATCTTCTCGTGTCTCAGGATGAGAAGGGATCCCTGGCTGCTACCATGCACCGGAACCACCCTCCAAATAGTGACCGTGCGGAGCAATACAGGGCAAATGCACACACCCTATGGTAGCCACTACCCCTGAGTGGATGTGTGTGCATATCCTCATGTAACTGACGATGGGCTCAGACTACATAGGAGCCGATGATCGTCAGCATGCAACAATGCAAGGATGGTGCATGACCCAAACACATACAACACCCACCAAGTCCTCAACTAACACCTCAGTGTGCTAGGTATAGGTCTGAATCCTATATCATGGGTTACAAGTAGCCTACTAGGTATATTGAAAAAGTAATCCAGTGATCTATCAATGTCACAATGCAAGAGGGAACATATCACTACCTCTATATATATATATACATGGCAACTATGGAGACTGTATGAAGCTAAACAGGAGATAACCTCAAGGATAAGCAACATATATATCAAATACAGGTATACTAAGGCAGATATAGTATACAAACTTACTGTTATCTATAACAAATCATGCATAGCATTATGACAATATCTAAAAGATAAGTCAAAGGGTACCCGCCTCCGATGAAGCCTGTATCAATAGAGAATCCATGCCTAGATATCCGAATCAAAATCAATCAATGTCCTGTGCCAAGATATACAACTTAGCAACTTATACAAGTAACAACTAGTCAAATTAAATTCCAAGCTTAAATTTGGATTAAGTTCCAATTAACCACCTTCCTTGAGATCATTTAGTGTTAATCCCACATTAACCCTAAAAGATCTCCTCCCTTCACTGGTTTGACCCATTCTCACTACTACAAGTCAATTTGTTCAGGGTGCTATCAATGACCACAAAGTAAGCTTCCATTAACATTTCCAACTCCTCCTCTATGTTCTCTGTGATGGTGCTGGAACTTTTCCTACTATCAAGTCTGCTCCTTGCAAGACTTAATGTCTTCTCAAGCTTTCGAGAGCCAGGTGGTGAAGAAACAGGTGAAACTGGAGCAGAAGCAGATACAGCACCACCAGCTGAATTGAACCCATGTATTGATTGATCACCAAAAAAAATGTTGTTTCCATATGTATTCTCTTCTCTGTGAGATACATTTCGGCCATATCACCATCATCATCCATCAGCTGTTCTATTTCATCTCTGACCTTTTGAACTCTTCGAGTTAAGGCAACAAGCTTGCTCTTCAAGCGATGAACCCGTTCCAGGTTTAGGGTACTAATCTGAGATGTCAACTCATCCAACAATGGATAGGCCTCAATTTCTAATTCTGCAGCCTGCGCATCAAGAAAGGTGCAGGCGGCGTCGAGGGCGACCTCGAGGGCCCTGAACTCGAAGGGCAGATCATCAGGCGAAGGCGTCCCGCCGAAGAGTGCTTCGCCATTGCCGGCTGTGAGACGACGCTGAAGCTCGACCACGTACTGGAGGACATAACTGTCTAGGAAATTGAGTAGGAGCACCTCGTCAGCGGTGAGGATGCATCGTATCTGTTCAAGGCTGACCACGATGGCTTTCTCACGGCCGAGGATTGTTGACGGGTAGACGAAGAGGGGGTCGAGGAGACGAAGGTCGCGGGCGGGGAGGTCGCAGCGGCGCATCATGGTGAACTTGTCGACCTCGATGACCTGGGAGTTACTGGTGGCGGCGTCGACGCGGATCTAGGAGCGGAGGCTCTGGCCGCACTTCTTGAGACCGGAGAAATCGACGCCCTGGACGAGAGGGCGGCGGCAGTGGGCTAGGGCGAATGAAGAGGAGAGGATAATAAAGGATGGTGTTTTTGCATAAAAGTCCCTCCAACTCATGAAATTCCAATCATGCCATTAGGGTAGGGTTTTTAACAATTTAAACCCTCGAAATTTGTGTAATACAACTCAACCCTTTAGGGTTAGATATTCTATCCTCTTAACCCCTTAGCTGTAGCCATAAATCAAACCAGTGCTTACTTTTAAGATTTATTTTTATTTTAAATCCCGAAAAAATTTCTGGTCCGGATTTTCGAATAATCGTATTTTACACTTGGCGCCCCCATTAAAGGAGGAGCCTAGATGGAGCTAGGCGCCCCCATTGATGGAGGCGCCTAGATGGAGCTTGGTGCTTGGGAGGTCCGGGGCGCCCTGGTCAGAAGCCTTATCGGCTGCGGCGAGTTCGGCGCGGTGATAAGCTTTGACCAATCCCTTTGAGGCGCCCCCATCAACACAGGCGCCTCAATGAAGCCTATAAAAGGGGCTTCGACTCCTCAACTCGAGAGACAACTTTCCAGAACCATTCTGAGCATTCTGAGCTAAGGAAAAGCGCTAGAGACGAAGCCCTGTGACCACGGAGGCTCCAGGAGAATGTGCGCGACACTTCGGAGGTCCAGATCGGCCGAGCATTCGACGTTTCTTGTTTGGTTTGAATTTTACAATTCCACACTTATTTTTGCTATATCTTTTGATTGTAATTTATGCACTGTAAGACGGGTTTCTCCACCTCCGGAAAGTTCATAAAGGAGACCATTAGTGGACGGGCGCTCTCGTGCTTAGGCCTTGGATGTACTGACCCTGGGGGGTTGAGAACCAAGTAAAAAATCCTGCGTGCACTGTATTGTTGTTTGTTTTCTTCGCTCTTTATATTTTCCTCTACACTAACTCTGAGTCTAGAACGAAGATCCGAAAGACGATTTCTGAGAAAGATTGTTACGGTCGATATTCATCCCCCTCTATCGACGACACCGATCCTACATTTATTCTTCTTGGGTATTAGATACCAGTTGTGCATCTCACATTTGTACTAATGTGCAAGGCCTTCGAAGAGCTAGATCGTTGACAAAGGGCGAAGTGGACCTACGAGTAGGCAATGACGCAAGAGTTGCTGCTATAGCTGTAAGAACATATTCCTTGTCTTTGTCCACTAGGCTTATCTTAAAACTAGAGGAGTGCTTTTATATACCTGCACTAACTAAGAACATAATTTTTGTATCTTGTTTGGATAAGAAAGATTTTTCATTTATCATGAAGGACAAATGTTGTTCTATAATGTTAAATGACATGTTCTATTGTAGTGCATCACTTATGAATGGACTCTATGTTCACGTACGACTTATATTTTGTTTACTAATGATCACAGTGGCATATATACTAATGATCACTTAGGATATCATGGTGAATCAATGAAGAGAAGAAGAAGCTAAAATCTAATGGAGATACAAGATTACACTATGTGATATTAGACTTGGGTGGTGAGTTTTCTAATTAACCATTCAATTTTCTTCTAAACAAACAAGAAACCAACCTTTAAAACTTATTTGTTCCCTATATTTATTTTGGCAGTTGTTGGAAGTATTGACACAGGTAGAGGAGCTGAAGAAGAGCTTTGAAAGAAGAGGACTTCAGGTAATAAACCATAGCTATATATTCTTCCATCCTAAAACCATCACATATGCTCATTTTATTATTGAATTTATCGTTATGCAATTGGTGCTTGCAAACCCTGGAAATGAGGTGATGAGGAAGTTGGAGAAGACCAAACTGTTGCAAAGTATCGGACAATAATGTATCTTCCACACCGTGCCCAAGACTGTTGCTGCATGCAATTTTATACTGCATGAATGCAAACCCTCTTCTAATAACATTACCCTAAACATACTATTATTATCATTGTTGATCTACAAGGATTGTATGATGATAACATTGTATGAGGTGTCAATGTACTCAAATAAATATATGATATTGTAAGTTGTTATGGTGATGATGACTGATCTACATCTCATAATTTAGAATGAGAAAAATATTAAAAATTTGATATATTGTATTTATAATATCGAAATATATCAATTTTATGATATACCATAAATTTCGGTACAATATTATACTGTACCGAATTTTTCGATATATCGTACTGATATCAAAAATTTGCTATAAGCGGTATTGGATTGATGCCATACCGGAGTTTTAATAAATAAAAAATTATATCGAAATTTCAGTATGTTATTAGTATAAATTTTTTTTAGATCATTTTTTCTGTATGATAATAATATACGAGTTGAAAGTTTAAAATACCGTACCCAACCATGCCTTCCCATAATTGATGACAAGGGTTTTTATTGATCAGACTTGTGGTTTGTCTAAGTTGCGTTTACCTCTTTTTTGGACAATAAATAGTCACAGTTTGGGCCTTATAGGCCTTCCGTTCGGCCCATGGACTGAGCCGTTACCAAACCGTTTTGTTATTGTTTATCGCCTATGCTGTTACGTGGAAAATAAAGTCCATTATTTATCGGATACATGTCCACCACCGCCAGTTCGGATCCTCTGCGCCACTTTCGCCTCTGCGCCTCTGCGCCACCCACTAAACGACAAAAAAGTCACGTGGGTTGTGCGTGCGTTGCGCGTGAAGAAGCCCGCGTGACCGAATGAGGCGTGAAGAAGCCAAAAACATTTTTGCGCCTCCCGCTCGCGATCGACCCGTGCCCTAAATCCCCCTTCGCCCCTTTCCCCGTCGGCTTCGTCTCACGCGTGCCGGCCCTCTTCTCTGGTCGTGGGGACTGCTCTCCGGCGAACTCTTCATGTTACGACGACGGCGAGCCACGATTAGCCATCTCCGATCCGTCTCCGGCGAACCCTCGAAGGTCTTCAAGGTTCCCTTCTCTCCGGCGCTCGCCTGCCCTCTCCGATCCGCGTGAGAGCTCGCCTTCCCTGCTTCTTCAAGGTCTTCAAGGTTCCCTGCTCTCCGGCGCTCGCCTGCCCTCTCCGATCCGCGTGAGAGCTCGCCTTCCCTGCTTCTTCAAGGTCTTCAAGGTTCCCTGCTCTCCGGCGCTCGCCTGCCCTCTCCGATCCGCGTGAGAGCTCGCCTTCCCTGCTTCTTCAAGGTCTTCAAGGTTCCCTGCTCTCCGGCGCTCGCTTCCCTCTGAAACAGCCGGCGAAGTCCCTGTTCTCAACTATCCCTTCGCGCCCTTCTCCCCTTCCGGCCGGCAACGCGTTCCAAATCCCTGCGCCGATCGCGTGCTGCCCAGCGAGATCTTTGTCCCAACTGCAACCCTAGCGGATACAATTTGTAAGTTGTATGCGTAAGTGCACTGCTGAGCTTCCTTTCCCTCGAACATTTTATCTAAATGCTGAGGAATCTATATGATGCAAACCTCGAACATTTGATTATCTGCACATTTTTGCTAGTTGCATGTGTAACAGTAATAAGCAGCAAGTTTTTGCACATGATTTTAATAAGTGCACTGCTGAGCTTCCTTTCCCTCAAACATTTTATCCAAATGCTGAGGATTGAGGAATCTATATGATGCAAATCTGTTCAAGATTTTATACAAGACCGAATGATCTTTATGGTGCGAAATTATTAAGCTCTAGACTTGTCCTATATCTACTATTTCACTTAATGTTAGACTTTGTCAATGAGTGTAGTTCTTTATCCCCACCGACTCTTTTTCTTTTTCCAAAAGATATATATATATTTCTATTATTAGTTGGAAATCCTATATAAAGGAGTAGATAAATGTGTAGATTGTATTGGCATGGTTTTGTTCATAATATTGATAGTCTATTTCTCCTTTCATTCTTGGTTCTCTCCTCTTGTTTATGTTCTCTACCCTTCCTCTTTTCTTGAAACATATTAGAAGCGTAGCTTTAGATTGGTGGTAAAATGGTGAGTAGTTTGATTTAATTTCAGTTTGAAAGTCGAAATATGTAATTTATGTTATATAAATATTATTAGTGTTTTTATTGGTTTTTTGTTGTCCCCTAATATAGCCGA
Organism: Boesenbergia rotunda; assembly: GCA_024364735.1. NCBI lineage: Eukaryota > Viridiplantae > Streptophyta > Magnoliopsida > Zingiberales > Zingiberaceae > Boesenbergia > Boesenbergia rotunda. The sequence continues at coordinate 129,351 of JAGFNQ010009841.1, read as the reverse complement.
AGACATACGTTATTTTTATTGGGTGAAACCCTGGTATTTATGACAGTTGGGAGGAAGCACATTTACAAGTTGATAAATATAGCGGTAATTCCTACAAATCGTTCAAGACCAAGGAGCAAGCAATGAGAGCTTTTGATGCTTATAGAGAGAAACAACATGCTTCCTTTAACCCTAGAAGCCAAAAAAGTTCAAACTCAAGTTCGGGATCAACTTCAACTGCCACGACTAGTTCAGTCAAAAACTGAAGCAAAGCGAAGAACTGGCCAAGTTAATGGATGCTCAATTACATTTAGCTAAAGAGTATCGTGATAATGCATTAAAGATTGCTGAGATTTACGATGATATGAACAAGAAAGCAGATTGATTGTATGTTGATGATTAGTAGACTTTTAGCAGGATGAATGTATTGAACTGAAAGTGCTAGTTGTTTTCTGCATTTCAATTCTACGTATCAGTCCACTCCTTCAGCAATTGAACTTTGTCTCAAGTAGTTGTTAGATCTTCTTTTAGCTGCCTTGGAACTTTATTGTATTTGATCTGATGAGTTCTTTACTTTGTATCAAGTTTGTCATTCTTTCTATTGTGACTTTTATAACCAGCTTATGATCCATTTATTTATCGTGGGATGTATCAGTTACCAAAGACAGGAATGTTGATCTTTTGACAACCTATAATTGATCTTTTGACAACCTATAATTAATTTTATATTAATCTAAAATCATTTAATCTATTAATTGATTTTATTTAAAATTAATTTTTATTAAAAAAATAAATTTGATTTACTTAAATTGTAAAATTAAAATCTATACCACAACAAATCATGGAATTTCTGATGCTGTTTTGTAACATTCCCATTTGTTTGTAGTGTTGCAACTTTCCATTTTTCCCATATTGAAAGGCAGTGAAGACAATCGTATTGTGCAGCCTTAATAGAAAGTTCTTTTCCAATCATCCTCTATGAACTGAGAATAAGCACCAGTGGCAAACTTGAGTATGAATTGAGAATAAGCTTCAGTGACAATCTTGAGCATGAATTGTCTACAAATCAAATAAAAGATATGTACAAATATCAAATTCTAGAATCAGTTCTACCAATGATACCTCAGCAGGCATAATACATACACTAGGATTCGACTACCGGACGATCATGAGCAATGAACAAAAGGAAATATTTACTTCATCAAATTTTCGAGTGCATCATGGATGGCGCTGTTCCTAAAGGAAAGCCTTCCTCGATTCAAAGAATGAGGACCGTTCCACACGGACCTGCGTTCAGTTGGGAAAAGGCTTTTGCACAATTGCAACATCAGTTTGTTCTCTTGTAATTGGGGGAATTTTTGCGTCTTAGTGAGATGATCGTGTCCATGTGATTCCTGCAGTTGCCATTCATATCCTTTCCTGCGTCTTAGTGAGATGATCGGGGATGGGAATCACCGAACTAAAAAAAAAAATAGAATCATGCAACTTACGTATATTCATATCCTTTACTGCAATGTAGCAAATTTCAAGCAAAAGTCAATTTAACCAACCTCTTGATTTTGGTTCGTATGTGAATAATGGTATGTAGCTGCATCATCTTTCTGCTCTCCGGGTTGCATGACATCTCTGTTGTCATCTTCTTCACCATTTGCATTTGTATCAATCTCAGGCAAGCGGTCCACACTAGAGGTTGCATCCTCACTGCAAGGAATATCTTGAGCAAAGTTCTCCTGCGTTGCATACTTTATCAACTTTAGTTATTGATGTGAAGCTGAGAGAATATTAATAACAAATAAAGTGCTGAGCTCTCGTGCATTCCAATCTTTGTTAACCAAGTTATTTATCTGAAGCTGGGAGTATTTTAAGAACAAACAAGGATAGCACTTATGATGAAAAAGCAACGCATAAATGATAAAACATAATATTGGATGAAAATAGCACAAGAAGATGAGTACAACGAAAATATTGTGAAACAAACAAATGAGGATTGGATACAAGGATAACTTATCTTGGTATTGTATGGAGGAAAAAAACAGAACCTTCAACTATTTGAGATTGGCCACCCTAATCTTATATGTCCATCAAGATTTATAAAAGCTATAGCATGGAATAAAGTGTATGGGTTTTGCTCGATCATACTGAATATACCCTTGAATCTAGTCATGTTATCTGCAGTTGAAAGTAATACTACCAAAAAAAAATCACAGTAGAAAGATTATACTATGCAAGAGTCCATACCACCAACATGCATTGACAATTCAAAAGGGACTTCCCCAAAATGTCTCAAGGAGAATTCAACGCTTACCATTGTCGAACTCAGATAAACATCCTTTTCTTACCATTTGAAGGCATAGATACTGAAGCCCAATTCCTTTTAGTTGCAAAAATCCTAAGCCAAGTGATTCAAATCATATCAAATGATTCTTTGTATTCCAATCATGTCAAAACTGACCAAACTGAATGTGGCCTCCAAAGTTTCCAATATCACCATAGGAGGCTCTTCAAAGTTCACAATGACAAGCTGATGCATCCGGCACTTTTAATTTTCCTTGATAAATTGGTAAGTAATGATATTGATATAATTCCATGTATAAGTCAGAAAACAGTCCAAATAATATAGTTATGTAACCTATGTCAAATAGATTTCAAATGTTTTGAGTACCTTTAGAAAGTTACATTATGTAAATTATTTCAAAATAGTAGCTCATGTTAAAGTAAAGGGAGATAACTAATAGAAAATATACAGCATCAAATCAATGATTCTATCTTTAACTAAAATTGTTTAATGGAAATGCATATAATGAAACAACTGGATATTAACTAATATAAGCATCAAATCAATGATTCTATCAATGATTCTATCTTAATTTAGATCGATGTTTAACATGTCAAAGTATCGAATACAGTCTTCAATTTCGAGAGTAACTGGGATTTGAGAAGAAAGCATAAGCCTCTTGTTGAACAATCTTGCACCAACGTGAGTCCTCCAATGTTGGCACTAACTCCAGTGCTAGGATGCAGATGTCAAAATCCATCTACAGCAATAAAATATAACACATAACAACATGATTTTCTTTCTCAATAGTAAGAAAATGAAACGCATACAACTTACAAATTGTATCCGCTAGGGTTGCAGTTGGGACAAAGATCTCGCTGGGCAGCACGCGATCGGCGCAGGGATTTGGAACGCGTTGCCGGCCGGAAGGGGAGAAGGGCGCGAAGGGATAGTTGGGAACTAGGGCACGCGAGGGGCGATGGAGAACAGGGACTTCGCCGGCTGTTTCAGAGGGAAGCGAGCGCCGGAGAGCAGGGAACCTTGAAGACCTTGAAGAAGCAGGGAAGGCGAGCTCTCACGCGGATCGGAGAGGGCAGGCGAGCGCCGGAGAGCAGGGAACCTTGAAGACCTTGAAGAAGCAGGGAAGGCGAGCTCTCACGCGGATCGGAGAGGGCAGGCGAGCGCCGGAGAGCAGGGAACCTTGAAGACCTTCGAGGGTTCGCCGGAGACGGATCGGAGATGGCTAATCGTGGCTCGCCGTCGTCGTAACATGAAGAGTTCGCCGGAGAGCAGTCCCCACGACCAGAGAAGAGGGCCGGCACGCGTGAGACGAAGCCGACGGGGAAAAGGGCGAAGGGGGATTTAGGGCACGGGTCGATCACGAGCGGGAGGCGCAAAAATGTTTTTGGCTTCTTCACGCCTCATTCGGTCACGCGGGCTTCTTCACGCGTAACGCACGCGCAACCCACGTGACTTTTTTGTCGTTTAGTGGGTGGCGCAGAGACGCAGAGGCGAAAGTGGCGCAGAGGATCCGAACTGCACCACCGCCACAATCCTGTATACGTAAATGGAGGCATCTCAGCCAATGAACTCGCGCCACTCGTACGAAGGTACACGTGGACACTTGACTCGTCGACTGCAGTGGCCGTCGCATTATTTTAACCTTTAATCTTATCAAAAGTACGATCGTATCGGTCTTCTTAAGTGAATGATAACCGTCGATCAAATGATGTGAGTCGCGATTAAACTTCTATGTCAGTCTCACAAGGACAAACACGAAAGGGGAGACTACTCCGGCCGGCGAGGTCTCTAATTGAGTGATCGAGACTTCGGACGTGATTCCCGGTGGTATACCGAGGTTCCGGGCCTAGCTGCATCGAGATCGGCGACAGCATGGCGGCTCCCTTCTTCGCCACCCCTTTCCAGCCCTATGTCTACCAGGTGCGCCTTTCGCTCGCCTTACCGGGTCCCGTTTACGGATAGAGTTTCGTTCGAGTTCTGGTTTGGGATCTGATGCCGATCCCAAAGCGCTTGCTGGAATTTTATGGATCTTTACCATATTTGGCTCGTTTTGTGTGTGCTGGGATGGAAAGTTAGTCTCTTATGCGAAGTCAACACCTTGGGCTCGACAGCTATCCATTTATCTACTAAGTATTCATAGTTATATCATGTATTCTGTTAAAATTAGTGCTTTTACTGTCAATCCTAATTCATGCTTGTTTCAGTTGGATGTGAGTTTAAATGTCATAACACAAAATTCTTCAATGTTAGGGTCAATGCGATACTAAGCTTTCAATTTTTGAGATTTTTTTGGGAAGAGATACCCTGTGTAGCTGTTAAATGAATGCGGTTGCATTATATTTTTGTGCAGAGTTTTGCACGTCCATTGAGAACCTTGTTTCTGTACTGCCTATACAAGCAGAAATAACATGACCTGTGGTGTTTCCAATGCAGTTGATTTCACTGTAACTACTTGAGCATTAATATGCAGTTGTGTCCACCATTTTTTCCATCGTTGAAACAGTCAATTTTTATACTAGTAATTTGTGGAGATCAAAAAACTATTCAATCAAGCAAAGGAGGAGCATTTAAATGTGAAAAATCATTGCTGAATAAAAGTTGTCCAATCAATTCTTGCAACAAAATTCTGGTTTACTTGCAGTTTGAAAATTGTGATGGTTATACAATCTCATTGCACTCAATTTTATGCTTAATGGGATTGAATAAAATATCAAGTATGCAATCTTTGATTCATACATCTATCCTGAGTAATTATTATGCTGTGAATTGATGTATGTTGCATGCCACATATTTTTGGTGGCGTTAGCTGTTTTTGCTTGATTCATAGCAAATGGGTATGGAATGCAAAAGTTGATAGTTGCTCATTAGCAAAATTTACATTAATGTTATTTGGTATTGCAGGGTCAGGAATCAGCAGTCACAGCTTTTCAGATATTAGGTGGAGAATCTCAGATTGTTCAGGTATTCCAGGCTTGATGTTCTAGTTCTTTTTTTTCTCCATAGTTTCTCTTTTAGTGTAAGACTGTAAGGCATATCTTTGCTTTTATTAGCCTTGATTTCATTTTTTTTTTTTAGTTAGCCTTGATTTCATTTATTGTAGTTGATTTATGGTTTATCTATAGCTTGTGTAAATCTTAATTCTTTTATTGTATTCAATATACAGATAATGTTGAAATCACAAGAAAAGCTTATTGCAAAGCCTGGTAAGCACACGTGTTATTTTTTTATATTTTATTCTTTTTATGAAACTATTGGGGTTGCCTGCCTACTCATTAAATGTTCTGAATGTTTCTCTTTTTTCTGCTTTCTTTTTTTGACATTTTGGAATGTCATTCAGGTACAATGTGCTACATGTCTGGGTCAATTCAATTCGAGAACAATTACATCCCTGAGAATGAAGCTGGGTTATGGCATTGGATTTTTGGCAAAAGTGTGACAAACGTAGTTCTTTCAAATCCTAGTTCTGGTGATGGATTTGTTGGAATAGCAGCACCATCTCCTGCAAGAATTCTTCCAGTTAGTACCTAAAACCTAATTTCATGTAGACCATTTTTTTTGAAGAGGAAATTAGTAATTAGCTCCTTCACTCTACAATTTTAATTGAAAGGGATAATATCTTCTTTAATTTGAAGATGTTCCTTCTGATTTGATATCTGTTGTTTGGATTACTAATGCACACCTTGCATCTTTGCTAGACTTTAATGTAACTTATAAGCCTGCCTCAATATGATTTTGTTACTGTGCTTATGCACTCACTTAAAGATAGTTTCATGGAATTAAAAATTTTAAAAACGTGTGATAATAAGAATCTGCTCTTTTTTGTGCTTGCTACTTTGCTTCCTCTTTGATAAGTCATATGGGGTGCCCACATTTCAAATGGAACTAAACCGAATGGAATTAGATCACGTTAAGTTTTTCTATATTGAATTATTAGAAATTGAACCAAACAAATACACATATAAAACAAATTGAACATGAACCGATATTATTGGTTTGTTTTGGGTTGAACAGAATTTTCACCTAAACATTACAATTTTTAGTTTATTATTAAATTATAACTTTTCTAGATAAATAGTCATTACCAATCGAACCAACTGAACCTAACCGATTTAGCCAAGAAAACAAACAAAATCAAAACTTTGATTCTGTTCAGTTTGTATTTGAACCAAATAATTAGCACCCGTATTCAAAGCTTATTAAGTTATGAGTCTAATGCTTGTCCTCCTTATAATGAGTTTCCCCCTGCAGCACTTCAGCAGAGGTTAGGTAAAGGATTTAACTTGGTAAAATCAAACTACCTTAGATTGTTGCATTTTATATTCTTAAAAATGTTATCAATGATATTCTCAGGTAAACTTATCCTAATAGCTGCCAATCATCTGTATTATTAGTCCAAAAAGGGTTCACAAGATTACTGATACATGCAAACGACTTCTGCTCCTATTTTTTGTCTTGTTTAGGCCTACATCTTTGAGTTTTTTTTTTGTCTGTATTGCTAATTAGGATGTTGATTTTTCAGTATCCTGAACTAGTCTTGCTTCTACGAGTTTTATTTCCTAACTCTTTCAACTTTTCTTCACAGATTGACTTGTCAAATTTTGGTGGCGAACTACTATGTCAGGTAGAGCCAGTACCTGATCTTGGTTCTTTCAATTTTTGAAATCACTGATAATGTAGACACTCTTGTACCAGTTATGAACTAATTTTGTTGTTATAGATAACCTGCTCATTTCCTTTAATATTCAGGTGCTAGTTTTAGAATTATCTTAGCCAACCAAAGATATTATATTGATTAAATTTGACATTTTTCACTAAACGGAACTTTGAGCTTAAGTCATTGTTACTTGATGTGTGAAATATTTCAAGCTTATTTTAGTTTACATGTGTGTCTACGAACTACAATGTGACGAATTAAAAGTTGTATCATTTTGTAGCCAGACGCCTTCCTGTGCTCTATCAATGATGTTAGAGTTTCCAGTAATGCTGATCAAAGACCTCGCAACATTGAGGTTGGTGCAGAGGTAAGTTGACGTGGCTAGGGTTTTTAAGTTCATCTCTTTTCCCTAAAAAACAATTCACTTATTTAATTCTGTTAATACCTTCTAAAAATGTTTGTCAAAACTTAGAGATAAGTATGGTTCGTTTAATGACTTTGTTGTATTATGAGTCTTTTATAAAGGGGCTAGGATCCCTTGTACATATTGAGTTAATAATATTATTTGCTTCCTCATTAGTTGAGAGTTGAGTTGTTTTGGTGGCACATTTGTTCGTATCGCATCAAGTTGTATGAGAGCCAAACTTTTAATTGTCTCCCGTACAAATACATGAACACATTTCCTCACCTCTCTTCCTCGTGTGAGAAGCTGTGAGCCTCCCTTTCAACCATTTTCTCCCTTTCAAGCCCATTGGAACTCCAATCTCTCTTCTTTGCACGCTCAGGGTATGCTGATCCTCAATCTCACAAGCTAGTCTCCACCAATTGAAGCCCTCTCCTCCTTGACACCACGACTGTGAGAACCCCTCTCTCCTCAACTCTGACAAAGATCATTGCAACTTCCCTCTGAATCGCCGTCATTGCCATCATCTCTTGAAGCTACTTCACTAATACAATGTTCACGAGCCATCCGCCATGCAATTGACACTGCCTCCAGCTGCAGAATGAACCACCAGCTCCGGAGATCCTTCTGCCATAATACTTCATTAACAACAAAGAAATCAGTGGCCATTTGTGCCACGTCTGTCCCAACAGAGAACACCTCCACCGAGTGGTGTGATTCCCACTGTTGTTTCTTGGTCTGTCACCACTTCTCGTCCCCGTGAGCGACCCCAAATTATTAAGAGGGTCATTAATACACAGAGAGTGTTATCTCCTTGTGGAAGCACTAAAAGACACGTAGTCCATTGGAAAAGACTCCTGAAAATAAAAATCACATGAATCACAAAGAGGAACTTACTACATATGACACCTGACTTATTTAGTGAAATTAAACAAGATGAGGCGCTAGAAGCATCTTCCAAAGGCACCCCTTGTTTGTCTGCATTGCATTGCAGTTATGTAAGGCGTCACTAGACTTGACATAAGACTCTACAGTCCTTGGTTGAGTTCTTGGTGGGGAAGAATAGCGTAATTGTACAAAGTTTGTCAAAACTTAGAGATAAGTTATAGCATTTTAGCAACTCGGTTGTATTTTGAACCTACAAAAAGGGGTTGAGATCCCCTATACATCTCATCTTGAGTTTATAATATTATTTGTTTCCTCACTTGTTGAGAGTTGAGTTGTTTTGGTGGTACAATTAGTTTGTGCTGCATCACAAGTTCTTTCTCTTCATAGTACACTCTCTAACACACTACTCACAATGCCTTTCATTGTATTTCGGTAATGGTTTTATGTGTTAACTTTATCCCTCTTTGTAATTGTCATTTTTTTTCTGTTATAGGTGATTCTCAGACAGAAGCTAGTAGGGCAGGGCCTTGCATTTCTTGTGGGGTGTGGATCTGGTATTTGTCTTTTTAATGACTTATCATCTATATTAGTTACAAAAAGGGCACAAAATGGTTAAGCCAATATTCTAATATTAAACTGTTATATATTCTCTAAAAATTTCAGTTCCAGGTTATATACTGCAGCCGGATGCACATTTTTGTATGATGTCTGGAATATTCAGAATACGTAGTTTTTATTATAAAATTTGTTTTTCATGCTGACTCTCAAACATAGTAGCTGAGAAATGTTGATTGCAAACAGTGTGTTCCAAATATAATGAAAATATGTTTCAAGAACGAAGTCTTCCTTCCATTTGAATCCTTATCAATTCTGTTTTCGCTTTGCTAGTTGTGCAGAAAATTCTTGCTCCAGGAGAAGCATTCGTAGTTGATGCTGGCAGCATCGTTGCTATGTCAAGCACTATCACTTCTCAGCTAAAGCCCTCCATTGCAATGCGGAGGATTGTGTTTGGGGTAGGCACTTGCTTCTCTTATTATGATGCATCATGGCCAATGGTTTGTGATATTGCTAATCAATTGTAATACTCTACACATCACCAATTTGTTCATGGAATACAGAAAAGATATATGCGGCGGAAGAGTGTGCATGATATTTCTTTTTGATCATCACCATTTTGGAGATACTATTATTGAGGATTTTGTGATGCTAGTCTCTATGGCTTCTAATTCAGCATTGTATCTTTGCAGGGTGATAACCAGTTGCTGGCTACTCTAACGGGTCCTGGAGTCGTTTTTATTCAGAGTTTACCTTTCCCTCGTCTTTCTCAGCGGATTGCAAGGTCTCCTCTCTACACACTTTTATCACTATCTTTGAAGCTCCCTAATCATTTCATCCTATTCCAACAAAATTAAGCTAAAAGCAAACTAATTTTAAAATGACTAAAATCGAGTTACTGAGATGATGATGACCCATGTTTATGTGATTTCACAGAGCAGTTGCATCTCCAAGCTTGAGGGATAACCCAAAGTTCTTCATGCAGCTCGCGCTCCTCTTCTTCTTAGCCTATGTCATGATTGTATCGTCATTGATTTTGACAGATGTTTAGGTTTGATATCTGATCTTTGCAAATTCCTGACGGCGATAGGATTTTTCCCATCTCATTTTGTTTCTGTAGATGTAGATGTTCTTAAGATGACAAGAGTTTTGATTCAGTTGTCTAGTTTTTTTTTCCCCTAATCTTTTTTATGTGAGAAATAGGTGCGTCATTACTGTCTAATTAATTGATTACTGCAATATTACGTATTGGTGCAGAATGACAATAAAAAATTGTACTCATTTAAATCCATTTCTGTACAGCAGTCATTTCCTTAAACTATGTATTACATTTGATGTTCCAAATTTAATCTTTGTGACGAACAATTATTACATATTCTGTTAGAATAAAGTTTTTTAATTTGTTCATGTGATTCTTGGTTAATCTTGGTTAATCAGTTTCTATATGATAATCTTTAAAATATTAAAATTGTCAAGGTTAGCAATCCATGTTTTAATTAACATTAGGGGGGGAAAAAACAATCAACAGTGTACCACTAAATTGTATAATTTTTTTTTCAGAAAAAATGTCCATATGATATTTTATTTCTTTAATATCTTTTATCTAACATTCTTTTAGTAACTACGGTAAAAGTGTAGTAGCTACTGAATACGTATTACAATATTATTTTTTTACTTTCAATACTGTTGTAGCAGTTACAATTAGCTATTATAATTAGTTGAAATTATTTTATATTTATTATAAAATGTAGAAGCTGTTAAATAATTATTATAATTATTTAAAAATTATTTTGATTAATTTTAAATGATTTTTTTATCAAATTTATATATTATAATTTTGAGCTAGAGTCCAATATTTTAAAAGAGTAATGATAGGGAGAATGAATTTGGAGAGTGAATGGAGAGTAAATGACGTGATAGTTATTGTATACACGTCTGATCACCGATCAGACACCACCGCGACCTCTGATCACCGTCCCGAATCAAACTATGTCCTAAGAAATCGGTGAACTCATCGGAATCGTCGCAATTATGATCTTGTCGCATTCACCGTCAATCGGTGAGATCTCAATTACGACGATCCTGTCGGTTCACCATCCCCAAGACATAGTTTGATTCGGGACGGCAATCAAGGTCATCGTGGTGTCCGATCGACGATCGAACATGTAGATATTAGCTACACGTCATTCACTCCCATTCACTCTCCAAATTCACTCTCCAATCATTACTCATTTTAAATTTAGTTATAACAATAGTTATAGCCTTATAGGTAATCTATTATAAAATATAGAAGCTATTTGGCCGTTGTTATCTTGTTATAATATAAAAAATTAACTATTTCATTTTAATCAAAATTACTACACATAAATATAAGGAAAATTTTCATAAACTCCGATCTTCAAATTCATCTTTACATGCAATCCCACTCAATTTTTCTTTGCATGCAGTCCTGATGGATTGACAAGACAATTTGGTGAGTATTATTTGAAGAAAGTTGAGTATAAAGTTAGAATTTGAGTATGTAAGGTTGCATCACCCATCAAAACTATATACTCAATTTTCACTCTTTTATACTCAAGTTTCACTCTTTATATTCAATTTTCACTCTTTATACTCAATCCATTAGGGAGTGAATGCAAAGAAAAACTTAAACGAGGAGTGCATACAAAGATCAAGTGGACATTGAGGATTTATGCAATTTACTGTTACTATTATATCAAAATAATTTTTATTAATTTGATCAAAATTATTTAAATTTCATCAACATCATTTTAAATTAATCAAAATCATTAAAATATTTATAATTAAATTTTAAATCAAAATCATAAATTTTAAATATTATTATATTAAAAATATTTATTTATTAATTTTATCAAAATTATTAAATTTCATTAAAATCATTTAAAACAAAAGATGGCTTAATTATGATGATTAAAAAAAAATGCTTCTTTATGTTTTGGCCTAAATAAAATAAATATTTTATTTTTTAAAAAATTTTTAACTATATAGATTACCTCAAAATACATCCAAAAAAACAATCTCAACTATTTCAATAAAATGAAAACAATAATTAATCTCTTAAATTGATGATCTAGCCATCAAACTTATTTCATTTCGACAAAATCCAACAATACATTTCATGAGTCAAGAGGAACCCTCAGAGAAGGATCAAATAATAATAAATAAATATATAATCCAAAATTGGATCACATGAAATCCAATTCGGCCTTGCCCACATTCAACCGACGAATCTGGTTCCGATCGTGTCCAGATTCGTTCCGCCGACTCATCCACTAAGCTCATCCACTATCTCGTGATACGATAAATACGGCACGAGATTCGAACGCAGCATTTCTAAATTGAAGAACAAAAAGGACAAAGATTCGATTTTTATCACCGCCTTCCTCTTCCTCCAATGGCGTCCATGGCCGCCGCCTTCGTCGTGGATCCCGAATCCCGTCCACAATCCCATCAAGCCGGCGTTTCTCTCGTCCGGTCTCCGCATCAGCCTGCCGCCGCGGGCCGCCGCGTCCCCGCCCCCATCCGCGCCTCCTTCGCCCCCGCCACCGCATCGTGTAGCCTGATCGAGCCGGACGGCGGGCGGCTGGTCAACCTGGTCGCGCCGGAGGGCCCGTCGCGGCACGCCCTCCTCCGGGGGGCGGCGTGGTTGCCGCAGATCAAGTTGTCGCGGATCGATCTGGAGTGGGTGCACGTGCTCAGCGAAGGGTGGGCGAGCCCGCTGACCGGCTTCATGAGGGAAGCCGAATTCCTCCTTCATTTCAACTGTCTCAGCCTCGGAGACGGCTCCGTCGTCAACATGTCGGTCCCGATCGTGCCGGCCATCGACGACGCCCAGAAAAGGCCCATCGGCGACCGGCGCAGGGTGGCGCTTGTTGACGCCCAGGAAAGGCCTGTCCCCATCCTTAGCGAGTGAGTTAAACTCATCAGCATCCCTCATTTTTTCTTTCTTCAGAACACTAAAATCACATTTTGTTTTCTTGATATCTAACAATGAAATCAATGAATTTCTACTGTTCTATTTAATTACTCTGTTCTTATGATCGGATGCAAATATGCATGCCTTATACTCTTCATCGATCCAATTGAAAAGCTACCTCTAGTTTGTAACTTCATATGATCATGTGACTTCTCTTTTCATTTCTGCAACTCTACAGTATCAATAAGTTGACTATAATGGAGGCCTGTCTTACAGAAACCATTTTTCTTTTCATTTGGAATTTGAAGCTTGAAAATTAGTTGAAATTAGAGAAGATCTCATGATGTAAGATATTCCACTGTTAAGATATTCCATTGTAAAGTTTATACGACTTTGTAATTTGGAGACCTTATACATTGTCTTTTCATTTAGTGTCGAAATCTACAAGCATAACAAAGAAGAACGGATTGCACGAACATGGGGCACTACTTCTCCTGGACTGCCATACGTCCAGGAAGCTATAGAAAAAGCTGGAAATTGGCTAATTGGTGGTGAATTGGAGGTTATAGAACGTATCTAGTATAACGATCGTCTTCTCGAAATGGGCCACAAAAACCCCCATCCTCTTGTTTCATCCGTTGGGAGGCTACACAAAAGCAGACGATCTGCCACTTCATTGGAGAATGAAGCAACACGAGAAGGTCATTCCTAAATCCTAATGAATTCCCTAATAAATTTGATACTATACATCGTATGACAAACCGTTTTTGGCATGTGATTGTTCGGTCATAGGTTCTTGAGGATGTTGTTCTTAACCCGGAAACCACAGTGGTTGCTATATTCCCTTCTCCAATGCACTATGCTGGCCCAACAGAACTCCAGTGGCATGCAAACTCTGGCATAAATGCTGGTGCAAATTTCTACAAGATCGGTAGAGATCCGACAGGTATGAGCCACCCTGTTGAGAAAAGGGACCTCTATGATGCTGGCCATGGGAAGAAGGTTCTCAGTATGGCACCGGGTCTCAAAAAGCTAAACATTCTTCCATTCAAGGTGTTTAACAATTCCATTGAGTGCCATATATCTCCTTTACATCTTGCTAGCAGTTTCATGTTTGTCTATATTTCTGGAAAGAGCCCCACTCCTGGTTCATTTCCATTCTCATTTGAATGAATACATACTATGATTCACATTTCAAACATAAATCAATATGAATCATTAGCCATATGTTGTGTTCTGTCAACTAGGTCAATGGAATTAATGGAACAGAGTGAACAGAAATTTAAATTCAGCTTATTCTAAGCCTCATGTGCTTGATATTCATTTAGGTGGCAGCATATGACAAAACACAGAAGAAAATGGCATTCTTTGATCCATCAAGGACTGAGGATTTCCTCTTCATTTCTGGTACAAAGGTGAAACCCTCTTGGCTCTATAACATTTGCTATGATTGATTGCTTATGTGCAAGACAATGAAGCAACTTGACGAATTCAGTGTGCTGTTGTGAAACATAATTTATGAAGTTGTAAAAATTGTGTGCCAGGGTTTAGTTCGATGACAATAAAACTATATGCAGACAACATCTGTTGTCAGATTTATCATGATGTTTTCTCATAGATCTTTATCCATTATTCTTCTATTTGTACTGGTCGGTTCGATTGATTGAAGCCAAAGAAAGAGGCATCTTAACAAACCTAGAGGTTAAAATCTTATTCAATAAAGAGGCCTAGCATGTGATCTGTTAGGTTTTGATAACAATTGCTATATTTTGATATGAGCACAGAGTAACAGAGAGGAATCCTAAAAAAACCAAGCTATTTTCAATTTTTTTTAAAGAAGAGGAAATTAATTGCGTTTCTGTAGCTAAACAAGGAGCTTGCCTGGGAGAAGACGCCGCCCGATGCCGTCGCCGGCTTCGACGAGGCCGCCGATGGTCTCCTCCACCAGACCCCTAAGTATCATCCGCTCGATCTGGAGGATGGTGTCGCACATCTCGGTCTTCCCCGGTGGCGCCCATTCGCCCGCGGCAATGTCATACTTCGCGGCGATGGATCCCCCATTGAAACCCGCCGCCGCCTGCTCCTCTCCTATCCGCCGCACATCAATCTCCACCTCCTCGTCCTCCCAGCCGCCGGAGCGCGAGAAGGCGTTCCATTCGGCCACTCGCCGCCTGCAATCTAGGATCTCGGCCACCATGTCGTTGAGGAGGCGACACCGACCCTTCTTCTCCATCGCCGGCCGCTCCTTCCTTCGGCGAATCAATCTGTAGAGCAGATCTCGATTTTGGCGATCCAATTTTAAACCGGTTCGTTTGGTTACTCGAAATCGGTAAGTAACCGGTTTGATTTAAAAGGAGGCGCCAAACAGAATGGCCTGTTAACGTAGGAACGAGGACAGCTGGCGATGCCCCACGTGTTTTGATTAATGGGCCTGCCATTATTCCCCCTTTGGTGAAATCTGACAGCCCAAATACGGCCCAATTTCAAATTGGCTCCAACTGATTAAAAAAAATTAGTTAATTTATGGATTTCACTCCAATTCTGAAATAACACAATTCAAAATTTTAGTTGACAAGCATACCTCCTTGCATTTCCATAATCATGTACATTACATTGTTGTTTATTTACAAAAAGTAATGAATTAACTGGTATATAAGTTGGAAATGATGTCCAGACTACGAGCAAAGATGAAAAGCTCAATAGAGGCATCCTTTCGTGATCCTCTAGTATCCACACTTACTGGAGCATTGAAATAATGCAGGGATTATAGTGTTGAAATTTAAGCATTCAGCATTTCTCTTCACCATGATCTTCTTCTTGATCTCGTCGGCACCTAGCCTACCGATGCTGGTTTCATCGAATTATAAGTTTTGGAGCTCAATATATACTTGAAAGTTCAAAGAGACAACTATGATCACTGGCAGCCGAATCTGCTGTGATGATCCTGTTAAAGTGGGATCTTGCATAAAACAAGCTATTGGTCGCAGTGCTTCCATCTGCCAGGTCAACCTTACCCCCTGAGAGGTGAAAAGGGAGAGCAGCCACTTTACTAAGTAGACATGTTTGTTGTGTTGGTTGATGCTGTATGGATTCTTGTTCGGTCTGCGTTGTGTCTACGCATGAGCTCTCCGACTTCCTTGTGTTGCGGTGAGAATGTTGTGAGTAGCTAATGGAACGTTGAGGGTCATACGCATCCTTGACAACTCTTCCAGGCTGAGCTGCAATGAGAGCACAAATGTTCATCATTAGTGCCGAATGAGATCAATGGTCATGTTGCATTTACGCGATTACCATTTGAGAATCTATCAGACGAGTTTGAAGTGCTTGCTACTTGTCCAGATGAGCATTCCATCTCTATGCTTCGTTTATCAATCGAATAGGAGGTAGTTGCTTTTTCCATTAGAGGGGCAGCAGAGTGGAGCATTGTTGACCTACGAGATCATAGAAAAGATCACAGATAAAGATCCAAATATATATTAAGGAATTTCAAGTGATATTCAAGAAAAATACAAAGGTTAAATGAGCAATTCACCGAAAGGAAAATGTAAAGAAAGGAAATATCAAGTTTGTTTGGAAACTTTGAAAAGCCTAGCAAATTGTATGATTTCTTGCAAAGATCGAGCCGCCTCAGTTGATCAAAATAAGAAAGGAATGAAGCTGAAGAACAGACCGGCTGAAAATTTACCTAGGGAGAGAGACATGCTTCCTATCTAACAAAGTTGCAGGTCCATTTTTTTCACCATTATCCTCGAGGTAAGTGAATTGTCTTCTAAACTGATCCAAAGCACTGCATAAACAAGGCATATATAGTTACTACTAAAATGTTGGAGATATGCATGAATTCATAAATAAGGACTGAAAATTTCGAACCTAGGATACAGGAATTTCGTCCTTTCAGTTCCTTTAATGTAGCTTTCAAGCAACTGAGGATGATATTCCAATATCTCATGGAAGATGAGTTCTTGTATGTCTTCTTTAGTCAACCTTCGTCGTTCAAAATCAAACTCCTTTTTTGGGATTGGTCGGCGAGACGGTTCCCTCTCTACTTTGGCAAGAGTTCTGAAATATGGATCAGCCAGTGCCTGGTATAATCAAGAAGGAATAAACAAATAGACATCAGAATCATAAAGGCTAAACGAAGATTCTGATTTGACATGTATACCTCTTCAACTGTTGGTCTGTTCTTAGGGTCAAATGATAAAAGCTTCTCCAAAAGTTTCAATGCCAAAGGATCTGCATTCAGAAATTTCTGTGTGAATGGTATAGGCTCTTTCTTCCTCATGCTTCTCAAATACTTCCTTGCTTTCTCATTTTGAACCTGGAGTAAAAAACCGAAAGAGCGATGAAGGGACTTAAGTGGAGAAGTAGCATATTGTAATTGGAGCAAATAGTTTCTGGTGGATGCCAAATGCAACTCAGTATAAGGATTTGTGGATGTATCTATGATTCATTTTTCCTTGATAGCTATCTTCCATCTTAACACTCTAAAGCAAATACTAACCTGGGAAATTGTGTCAAAGGAAGGTGTGCCGAGAAGGGCAGTGATCAAATCTAGTTGATGAGCAACATTTTTGCCAGGGAAAAGAGGCTTGCCTATCAATAGCTCAGCAAAAATGCAACCAACACTCCAAATGTCGATAGCAGTGGTATACTGCAGTTTTGGAGGAAAATGTAGATATTTACTAACAACACTCAAGAATCTAAAAATGTGAAGTAAAAAACAATGTTACTGTGTTTTCCTCTTAATTTTGATATTTAATATACAAATAAAAGGATTATGAGCAAAATATGTTTCTTTTTTAAAGCTCACAAGTTCTCTCATTGCTTCTCGGTTCTCAAATACAGGGACCTTTAACATATATCTTAATATAGTTTGTTCTACCATCCATGTTCGAAGTTTGTCAAAAACATTTTTAAACATAGTACAAGTCAAGCAGCATGATAATTTTGCAGTATCAAATTTTAATAGCTTGGAAATAGTTCTTCTGATACTAATTATTCGACAAGGAAATGAATAAAGAGGGATGATGAAGCAAAATGCCTATACCTTAGAGAAGAATGATCCGCATAATTCAGGAGCCCTATACCATCTGGTTGCAACGTAATCCTGTCACATTTAAGCGGCATAGGAGGAGGACGTGTTAAGTACAATGTCGTTGTTTTTTATTTTGAAAAAAGAAAGCCAATTAAGGATCTACAACTGCAACAGAACAGAAAGCAAGAAAGCTGAATGAAAGGAAAAAACAAATCCTCATTTCTCAACTTACTGTCCAAAATACTGTTGTGGGGCTATTATCGAATGCAACTCTTGCTAGCCCAAAATCACAAATCTTTAGTTTGCAGTTTGCATTTGCCAGTATGTTCTTTGGCTTTAAATCGCGATGGTACACATTAGCTATACACAGAAACATGTTAATACTAAATTTTAGTTTCTTAAGAATAATCTGTTCATACATCAAGATTAAAATTACCATCAAAGCTAAAAGAGAAAGGAGACATGCTACAAAACTGAAAACCATGTAAAAAACTATCAGCATAAACAAATACCTCACCTGTGTGGAGATATTTAAGTGCCCGGAGCAACTGGTAAATGAAGAACTGAATATGTTCCTTTGTTAAATCATCATTTGCTTTTATGACTTGGTGAAGATCTGACTCCATAAGTTCAAAGACAATATAAACATCTTTGAAATCCCGTCTCGATGGAGGCAACATGATGTGTTTTATCTCCACTATATCAGGATGCCTCAAAAGACGCAGAAGCTTGATCTCGCGGAGTATTCGAACAGCGTCGGAGTTGTGTTCAAAGATACTATGCATCTTCTTGATCGCCACCATCTCACCAGTATGTGTATCAATTGCTGAACAAACTACTCCATAGCTACCTTTGCCGATAATTTTTTCAACTCTATACCTATTAGCATCTCCATAGTCACTGAAAAACTTTAGTTCTAGAGACCTCTGCAAAAGATAATTTGATGGTTGTTATAAATAAGAAACATGAGAACATCAAGAATTCTTGGCTAAAATTAAAATTGAAGAAAATGGAGTTGATTCTGATTGATCTATATGAGAAATAAATTGAAATTTGAATGAATTATTGGTTTTGGACGACAATGCAATTATGCAAACTCCAAGAAGTTGGAACCTCACATG
Source organism: Boesenbergia rotunda (assembly GCA_024364735.1). NCBI lineage: Eukaryota > Viridiplantae > Streptophyta > Magnoliopsida > Zingiberales > Zingiberaceae > Boesenbergia > Boesenbergia rotunda. Next base: position 110,483 of record JAGFNQ010009841.1, on the reverse strand, counting down.
AAACAGCATCAGAATTAGTAACGCCACCATCAACATCAGAAAAGGAAAATAAAAAATGTTTTTATGGACAATAGAAAACTGGCAATCGATACAGACAGAACATAGAAAGCGATGAACAAATCTCATCCCTAAAACCCATTTAGAAACAAAAATTATCGGAAAAAAAAGAGATTAAAAGGAAAGTCCAACCTTTTCCTGTTGATCTTGCTGCATTTTCTTGCCGCTTAATACTTGGACGCCCCGCGAAGGACTCCGAGCTTCTTCTCTCTACGAACCTCGGTCGACTTTATATCAACACACAGGCTAGAAATGGCGTGAAATCAGCCTCATTTGCCACACCCGACGACACTTTGCAGGATCGCAAGCCCAAATTCCACACTTCTCTCTCCAGAACCTCCAAATTTCCGGCGAAACCTTTTCTGCTTCCGCGAGATTCACCGACAACGAATGCCTTCCCAATCTCGGAGCGAGCGCGAATAGCGCGAAGAGGAACTGGGCGATGATACCCTCGCTCCCAGAGGCGAATGCAGACATAGACGCGATGGTAATATCGGTTAATTGCAACAACGCCAAGGGCATATTGGTAACTTCAGAAACACAGCTGGAGTTACCTGAGATAGCCGACACTTTTGTGGCCGCATGGAATCTGCCAACTGTTACATTTGTTGACCGGGTCATAATTAGTCAACTATTATTGACCTGGTTGTTTGACCGACCAAGTAATTTTCATCAGGTATTTAATTAATAATAATAGCAAAATAGACTATATATATTTTTTGCATCTTGTAAATTAATATATTTAAATTCTTTTTACAGAGATGAAAAGATGATGTTCAAGAAAAAGATTTGGCTAAAGATTTTTATGATTTTTTTTTTTTGCATTTTAAGATCATCAAATTTGAATTTATAAACGCATAATTTAATAGACTACAATAAATACGTCAACCTCAACTCATTTAATACTCATGAACTGATTAGAGTTTCATATTTTAAATTAAGAAAAATAATATAGAGCGAAAATTTTCAATTAGAAATCAATGAGAATAATGTGACATTCCAATTACAACGATCCTATATGGGTTCATCGTACCCTCCAGGATATCATTTATTTCGGGGCCGCCGTCAGTGTCCAAGCGACAATTGGATATATACATAAAAAGTTCCACGTCATTCTCGCTAGGTTTCTATGTATCATTGGATATAAACTTAAAATTTTTTTTTCCATGTAAAAGCTCTTTTTTTTTTCCCCTCTTTTATCTACTCCAGCAAATAAGAAACGCAATAGCTAACGCAATTGTCCTCTTCAACAACAACAAGAGTAACTTTCCTATCCTTTTTTTTTTCTTTTAGTATTTTTTAGAGTTTTATTGACATCGCAAAAATAATTTTATTTTGTCTTATTTTACTCTCTTTGTGTGATTGTCAAGCTACCTAAATTACTTTGAGATTGCTAACGAAAAAGATAAAACTTTTCTTTTGATTTTTCCACCTTATCTTCCTTTTATTTATTCCAAGAGCATATCTTTTTTCTCTTTGTCCCACCATAACAATAATAACAATAAAAGGAGTGAATTGTTTCTTTTTTTTTCTTCAATTAATTAAAGAAAAATTATAAAATATAAACTTTAATGCTAAATGTTACGGGAAGTAAGATCATAAATAATTTTTTAATTTTGAATTATAGATAAGCATCAGAGATTACATATTATTATTTCAACTATAACTAAATGCTAAGGTTGGCATTTTCAAATTTAAATTTATTTTTGGCCCTTTAAATTTAAATTTTAAGCTCTTGTATTGTGAAAATCGATCTATACTTATTAAAAATTTCATCTTATATTGTTAATTATTTTTGAGTTTTTAGCGTTTCTAAAGTTGGATTATTCAGTTTTGTATTAAGAGAATGATAGGGAGAGTGAATTTGGGAGAATGAATGGGAGAGTGAATGACGTGACAGTTATTGTATACACGTTTGATTGCCGATCGGACACTACCGGCGGCTTCTGATCACCGTCCCGAATCAAATTATGTCCTAAGAAGATCGGTGAACTCATCGGGAATCACCGCAATTATAATTCGTCGCATTCACGTCAATGACGAGATCAATTACGGCGACCTGCAGATTCACCATCCCCAAGACATAGTTTGATTCGGACGGCAATCAGAGATCATCGTGGTGTCCGATCGACGATCGAACATGTAACATTAGCTACACGTCATTCACTCTCCCATTCACTCTCTCAAATTAACTCTCTCAATCATTACTCATTATATTAATTTTTAAATTTATTGAATTCGTCCACTAGTTAAAAATCTTGACTATGTCATTATAAATAAATTTTCAAAAACTTATTAAAATAAATAAACAAACTTGTATTATTAAATAATACTCATTCAATGACTTGATTTATTTAATGACTTGGCTTATTATTTACCATCCAATTTTTGACTATGTGGTAGCAGTTTTTATCCAAAATTACTACACTAACTTTAAAATGACTAATCATACGTACAATATAAGTGGATATCTTAATAAAAATTTTAAACATCAATCGATGTACGTTTGACGTTAAATCATTGATCGAACACTATCGGTGACCTTCGACCGTCATCCCGAACCAAACTATATCCTGGGAGATACGGTAACCCGTCGAGGATCGCCGTAATTGCGATCTCGTATTATTCACCGTCGATTCGACAAGTTCACCATTACCGGCGATCCTAACGGATTCACCGTCGTCTCAAGATATAGTTTGATTCGGGGCGACGATCAGAGGCTATCGGTAGTGTCCGATTGACGATCGGACGTCGAACGTACCGCCGAGTGACAATCAAAATTTTTACTAAGATATTCATTTTTAACGTGCGTATCATTTCTAGATTAAAATAAGAGTGTATTGGTATATTTTTATATTTTTCAAAGTGAAATTGTTTTTTTTAATTTTCCCATTAATAATAGTATTGCATGACAATATGTTCGGAGACAAAATTATAACTTAGAATCCGAGCATCCAAATTTGGAGACACATTTATATTAATTTTATAGAAAGTTTGGTGCATAAATAATAATTTTTATGATTGCTTAAAAAACACGAATGACATGCATCCCATGCTTTATTTATTTTTTATTACAAAATCTAGAGAAATTATAATAAAACCATGTTTTGAATCCGGGTATGTCACCTTAATCTTTGCAAAAGCTTATAATCCTTTTATTTATTGGTAATTTAGCAATTTAGAAATTTTTTTGAGGCAAAGTAAAAAAAATGTCCCTTTAAACAAATCAAATAGGTTTTAAGTCAAAATGGCATATCTTAGTAAAAAGGCTCTTTAAATTTTTATTAATTTCAAAAACTTCCAACGTTTTTATTTTGCTATAAATTGGAAGGTTTAGGGGGCATTTTAAAAAAATAATGAATTATATTATTATTTTTATTGTGATTATTATTATGACGGAGAAAGGAAGGGAAGGAAGCAGTCTTCTTGCTTCTCCTTCCCCTTTCACCAACCGCCCTCCGACTTCGATATTGAGACAGCAACTTCTCTCCGGCCTTCCCACCATTATACTCCTTCCTCCTCCTCCTCTTACTTTGCGCATCTGCGTCTTCAAAATTCCATCTTACTTGCTCTGGTGGTTGGATCGTTGGTATGCGATAGATCTCCCCCTCCCACCCTTTCACCTCATTCTTCTTCGATCGTATTTGGATTCGATCAGGATACATTGGCCAAGCTCTCCTTTCAGTCTCCTGGACTCCGCAGAGAATGGCGGTCTCCGGTCCGGTGACCCCTGGTCAGGTGCGCGGATCATTGTGATTCCGGATCCCTTTTTGGTTTTCTGTTTCTCTTGGGTGGAATTTTGATTGACGCACTTAATATTTTGTGGGCATGCTGTTAGATCCGGATCCTCTTTCATCTTTTCTTTTTCTTTTTCTTTTTCTTTTTTTTTGGTATGAGAAGTTCTATGACAATTCGTGGTGTTGACTGTCAATAAAAATTCTTTCTTTTTTATTTACGTTTCTATCAGATAATGCTGAACTTGTGTTGGAATTAAGTGCTTCACTATCATCCTAACTTATCAAACTTTTCAAAGTTATATCCTTTACTTTTAGATTTCAAATAGATGAAAGCTCGAGATAACGAACTGCAGCTTGCATTTTGTTCTAATGTTACTAGGAATTTTCTACCTGGTCCATATTGGTAAATGCACAAGATCCATTTTGATACATTTCAAGTTTGTGGCTAAAGGAGTTTAATTGTGTCTTGTATTGAATGCAAAATCAGATAATTGACCAAACTAACCATATGCATCTGTTCTTTGGATGTGGTTGTAGAGAAACATAGTCCTCACGTGACATTCGTAAATGAAACTTTTCATCTAACTATCCCATGATACCTGAGCTTTCCCAGCAAATGCGAGTACAGATATATGCATATTTAGTTACAATTTTTGCATGCTTACCCTAAATAATATAAGAATTTCTTTTTTGTCTTTATTGCAGGTGTCATTTTTGCTTGGTTTTTTGCCTGTTTTTATTGCATGGTTATATTCAGAGGTTTTGGAATACAGAAAGTCTTCATCTCTAACAAAAGTGTAAGTATTTTATCTGAAATAGACAATTTATCTAAAAATTTGTTTAGACATATAGGTTTAATACATGAAAGGCATGCTTGATTAAATGCCCTATTGAATCAACTATTTACCTAGGCTGCTTCTTGGTTATTCATAATTTCTCTATCAAGATCATTCATCTCTTAAATCATGCACTTATTTGAGTGGAGTTAAAAAAAAAGGGAAAAAGTTAGCAACTTTTGACATCTTTATTAACTAGGTTTGGCCATGTGAGAAGAAATTCAGACATTCTCAGATACTTGGACTATTGTTGTTTAAGAATCCTAATTGCAGAAAGCAGTTAAATTTTGTATGTGAAAGGCACAAATAAACTTTTCGCGATTGATAACTTGGCTTCCAATACCTATGGAGGATCACATATATTCAGTAAACAAGTTAAATTCTGTATCGAGCATGTAACATGTAGTCCTAGTGTGGCGTAGAATTATTTTGTGCGCCCGTTTCTTGATTCTTAAAGATTTCCCATTGGGCCATAACACTTCAGAATATCTGTGATGGATTGAACTCGATTAAGCGCAAATCCTTTTATAAAATTATATTTCTTTATATGCATTAGATTACTTGCAACATCCAATTTGTATACATGAATCATCAGTGTTTAAAGCTGTGCACTCAAATCAGTTTGTCTTCTGTTGTCCAGTCATTCAGATGTGAACCTGGTTGAACTGGATAAAGAAACTGTAAAGGATGATGATCGGGTTGCTTTGCTTGAGGGAGGCCTGCCAAGATCTTCATCAAGAGGGTCTAGTGCATCAGCCCGAGCAAACTTAGTCAGGTTAGTTAAAGATTCCATGGGATATAGGTTAGATGAACCTTGCATATGTTCCATGGTTCCATTGATGTTGGCATTGGATAATTTCTAGGTTTATATCACTGGATGAATCTTTCTTGCTTGAACATCGAAAAGTGCTGAGAGCCATGTGAGTTCTTGTGATATGATATGCATATATATTCAGTATGTTTAGGTAATATTAGCATCAATTCCTGATTATGTTGCCAAAATCATGCAGGGCAGAATTTGGAACGATTCTTGTATACTTCTATGTTTGTGATCGGACAAATATATTTTCACAAACTACCAAGGTTCTTTTCTTCTACTGTGTTATGACTACAATGTATGGCTGTAACAGATTGGATCTCAAAATCTCTGTTTTTTCCCTCTATAGAATGCCAAGGATCTTAATGAAATAGTCAAATTTGTACAACTTGTAAACATAATGATTACTCATTTGATTGAACTTCTCTGCATAATTTCCTTCATAACATAATGAAATAGTCAAATGTTATCCTGTAGTCAAAGCAGATGTATACCATGTTTCCTAGGTATCTTCAGAAGAAACAATTAGACGCACTTTCTTGAATGCTTTTGTAGTTAATTCAAGAGCATAAAACTGTGGATTGTGCTTGTGTCTGATGCCCATGTTTGTAGATTTTATTTTAAGTAAGAATGATTTGCCCATATGTACAACCCAAATAGTAGGGTCTTTTGTTTGATGTTTCTTTCTGTTCTTTTGATTTGAAAAGAAAAATAATAAAACATCAACTCACTCATAATTTGGTTGTAAAAATAATCAAGATGAACATGACGTTTTTTTTTGAAGTATGCTAATTCTGGTCAAGCTTTTATAGATCGACTCTCTTCTACCAGTGTGTGCTCTCATCTTATTATTTTTTATGTTTTTAAGTCATGTCCTTATTATTATGTCTTAAAATATGTACATTTCCCTCTGGCTATTGCTTTAGCTTGTGACACTTTATGAACCATCATTACTGATTTGCATTTGTGAATAAAGTTATGTTTCTTATCTCTCTCGTTAATTTTAGTCCTTTTTGATCTTCTCCTGATCCATTACTTGATTTTCCAGAGTTACAGCCGAGACCTATTTCTTTTCCTCTATATTCTTCTTATTATAGCTTCCACCTTGACGTCTCTAAAGAAGCACCATGACAAGTCAGTTTTCACAGGAAAATCAATACTTTTCCTGAATCGTCATCAAACTGAAGAATGGAAAGGATGGATGCAGGTTGGCATCTTTTGACCTTTCTCATCATTTGTCTTCCCTCACATTATCATCTCTGTTGTAAATTGTACACCATATTCACATTGTTGACTCTTAGTTTTGGTATAATGATGAATAGGATGCCCTAAACTTGTATGAGCTTGAATGTTAACGAGAACTGATTGTAATATAGTGTTTGTAGTTAGCTTGGCACTGTACTTACACTAACAAGTAAAATTTCGACAGAAGTTAACAAAAAATTTATTGCGGACAGAATTTATATAGATTTGATCGAGGAAGATGGATCAATTCCTTTATATTGAAGAACTGTAGCTTGTATGAGAAAATGAATGTGTTTACATGACTAGGAAACATACTCTTGCCAGTATACCATTTCCATTACAGTTTTGCCTACTCTTAAGTACTTTTAAATCTTCAGCTTTCATTATTTCTCTTAGTGATTCTAATTTGAAGATTGCGCAATCCCTAAATTCTTAATCGCAACCAGTGATGAACACATTGTATCTGTCAATGTCAACAATTCATCTTGTTGACTTTGTATGAACCACAAAATTTTACTGTTCCAAATTGGCAAAGCACTATTTTCATTATTGTGTCCTTGCTAAGAAAATTTTATGTGCTCTTTATCAGGTTTTATTCTTAATGTACCACTATTTTGCTGCCACTGAGATATACAACGCTATACGAATATTCATTGCTGCTTACGTGTGGATGACTGGCTTTGGGAACTTCTCTTACTATTATGTACGGAAGGATTTTAGCCTTGCTCGGTTTACTCAGGTGCCTAGAGGATCTCTTGACAAGTTATCACTTGATTTTATCTTGATAATATTCTGTTAGTAACCTAGAAGCTTAAATGTTCTCCATTGTGATGCAGATGATGTGGCGGCTAAATTTCTTTGTGACCTTTTGTTGCATTGTCCTGAACAACGATTTCACGCTGTATTATATCTGTCCTATGCATACGCTTTTTACCATCATGGTGTATGGAGCACTCGGTATCTTTAACAAGTATAATGAGATTGGACCTGTAATGGCCATCAAGATTATTTGCTGTTTTCTTGTAGTGATCTTAGTCTGGGAAGTACCTGGGGTATTTGATATCCTCTGGACTCCTTTTACGTTCCTGATAGGTTAGTAAATTGTAGATGCATCAGGTACCTCATGCCGCTCAATCTTTCAAAGCTCAGTCTATCAAAGTTTCTAAAGGTTTCCACTGCAGGATACAAAGATCCAGAGCCTTCCAAGTCAAATCTACCACTCTTACATGAGTGGCACTTTAGATCTGGCCTTGATCGCTACATTTGGATTATCGGGATGATATATGCATATTACCACCCTACTGTAAGTTTTTCTGTCGTAATCTGTCATGACCTTGTAGATAATGTAATCTACTCGGTTCATACTTATTTTGGCTGCTTATTTTTTCTTGTGCATTTTAGGTTGAAAGATGGATGGAGAAGCTTGAAGAATCTGATAATAAAAGGAAACTCTATGTCAAAACAAGCATAGTTTCAGTTTCCTTGTTGGTGAGTCATGATAATTTGCTTCTATATTCCCGCGCGTACCTTGTGGTAGGACATTGAGATACAAGGGTACTTTCCATCTGCAGGTTGGTTATTTGTGGTATGAATACATCTACAAGCTAGACAAAATTTCCTACAACAAGCTCCATCCGTACACATCTTGGATCCCAATTACGTGCGTATAACAGTTTCAGTCAAACTTTATTCGCTAAACTAGTCAATCAAACAGATTGTGATGTTATTTTCTGTTAACTGTAGTGTTTACATTTGCCTACGGAATTTCACCCAACAGCTTCGCAGTTCTTCCCTCACTCTCTTTGCGTGAGTTACATTTGCTTGGGACCTTCTCTACAGAGATGTTTTTTCAGTGAACTTCATTTTTTGTTCTTACATTTGGCAGATGGCTTGGCAAAATCACACTAGAAACCTACATTTCTCAGATCCATATTTGGCTAAGGTATCGATAAGATTAATGTTGCTTCTTTTTTACTTATTACTTCATCTTGTATGATCCTTTTACAGTCATGCAAAGTTTTGTTTCCTGCTCGTAATGAACTTAACATCCATCATTCATTTTCTACAGGTCAAACGTGCCAAACGGCCAGCCGAAATGGCTTCTTTGTTTCATTCCCAATTACCCTTTGCTTAACTTCCTGCTCACTACGGCGATCTATCTCTTTGTAAGTCAAATGCACTTCAACTAATCTGAATTCCACATGCTTTTCCAACTCAAACACTCGAAACATGCTATTCTCGCAGATATCCTACAGAATTTTCGATCTGACGAATCTATTGAGGACGATATTCATCCCGAGTAAAGACAACAACCGCCTTTTGCACAACTTCATTTCCGGAACAACTATCTGTGTCTCGTTGTACTGCATCTCATGGGTTCTCCTTCACATTCCTGGAGTATCAGTTTGACAGGTAACTTTTAGATATAGATTTGCAGCTCACGCAGAACGTTTTGATGCTGATCATCGAACCAAATCTCTGTAACAGGGTGAGCAATTTCAATCAGTGATCATGAAAATGGGATGTATTTTTGTCGGTCCGTCTGCGAAAAGCTGGTCCCTAAACACTGCTGTCTGCATTCGCGGATTTGCTTAAACAACTGGTTTTGATTCAGTTATCGGAAAAAGAACAAGAGACGACCAAAAGAAAAATCTAAGGATTTTGTATATTTTGTGGGGGATATGGAACATTCGTTGCTTACAATATGATCCTTCTTTAAACAATATCTAATATGTCATTATTTCATTGATTGTATCATATGCCAAAGCTTCTTCTCCAATCTAGATTTTTTTTAAAAAAAATATTTGTTTGAATTAGCAAATCGATGTCACCCGAAGATGAACTGGTTCACGATTTAGTTACACCGAGCTCAACTCTAGTCGGACCAGCTCTTTCGAGTTTAACTCCAGTCAATCAGGCCCTGAACTCGGTCAACATACTCGGGATGAGTTGACCAACTATGGCCGAACTCGGGTTGAGTCAATCAATTCATGACCAAACTTGGATCATTCTAGTTGACTCATAATCGAACTCGGGTCTAGTCAGTAGACTTATGATTGTGTTGGATCCGAGTCTGCCCAAATCACATCCAAGTTAAGTCCAACCAAACAGAGCAATTATAATAGTGTCAATTATAAAAAGATCGCTCTGGTAAAGTCCACCCTCTCATATGATGATCTATTTTTTTATTTATCCCTCTAGAAATGATCGTAAGCCGACGCGCCATATGATCTTTTGTAAAATTATGAAAAATCCGCACTCTTTTAACGAAGAGGAAAGAGATATGTCCTTCGGGAATTTAACCACTAAGATCATGTGTGTTATCAAACATTGTTATTTTTGTTTTTTTTACTACTAAGATCAAGTGTGTTATCAAGCATTGCTATTTTTTTTGAGTGATGATAGGAAGAGTGAATTTGGGAGAGTGAATGGGAGAGTGAATGACGTGGCAGTTATTGTATACACGTTCGATCGACGATCGGACACCACCGGCGGCCTTCGGCCGCCGCCCCGAACCAAACTATACCCTGGGGGCACGGTGAACCCGTCGGGGATCGCCACAATTGCGATCTCGCATCATTGACCGTCGATTTCGATGGGTTCACCGTTGCCGGCCATCCTGACGAGTTCACCGTCCTCCCAAGGTATAGTTTGATTCGGGACGACAATCAGAGGCCGTCGGTGGTGTCCGATCGTCGATCGGACGTGTATACAATAATTAGTCGTCATTCACTCTCTCATTCACTCTCCCAAATTCACTCTATCAATCATTACTCATTTTTTTTATACTTCGTTATCTCCTCTGATCCTGTCGCGAAGCGAGGTGGACTCTCAAGAACGCGTGGCCTCCCAAGGATCACGAACCGCCGATGATAGCTCCAACGCTAGCTGCAATCTGCAAGGCAAAGACCGTTAGAATCCGTCGGGAAAAGTTTCCGACAAGGTACTCCGACGGTCAGGTTAGTCCTCGGTTGTGGAAGAGCAGCAAAGGCAATAGAACAGTAACAAAAATACTATTGTGTGTACCTAAGGGATATGGAGTGGAGAGACTTATATAGCCGGGGGAGCTGACAACTTCTGCCCAATCTGCTACCTTTTGTCGCGTAGCGAGGACATGATAAGACATACCCAGAGGTAGCAGGGTAATATGTCGCATACTGCAATAAGGAAGTTGGCGTTGTCAACTTATGGGCGGGCGCCGTCAGGCGTTGCTCGGCCTGACACCAATGTATGTGGTTGCAGTACGGGAGGACAGGATATGGCAGGGAGATCATGGCGTCAGCGAAATACTCGTGATTCGGGCCGGAATGATACATGACCTGTGTCGATCCCGTACAACTTCCGCGAGTCTTATGTCAGGGAGTGGTTGTTCTGATAAGTCACGACAAGAACCTTAGACAACTTGGCTTCCCGAGTTAAGGAAGGATTTCCGAGTGAAGGTATGCTTCCTGAGTCATGACGTGCGTGGTTCGGGATGAACGTCCGAACCCAACTGACTCGGGGATGGTTTGGTCCGAACCCGGCTGACTCGGGGATGGTTTGGTCCATGACCGAATACTCTTCTAGCTCAGGGTGCTCCTAACTCGGGGATCTCATGATATGGTGACACTCTTAGTAAAGACTTCTTTGGATCGGGAGGACCTCAGAAGCGTGGGTCGCCACGCGTTCAGCTGGGCCCCGAACCGAGAAGTGTGCGGGGGCATGCCCACTTACGACTTGTCCGAAGGTGAGAATTCTAACCAACAGTCGGGCTGCGCCTAGGGAGCGTGGGCCACCACGCGTTCGACTGGGAACACCGAGCCGAGTGGTGTGCGGAGCTGGTCCGCTTATCACTTCAGGATACTTTGAGTTGAGACTCCCCTGACTCGGGAGTGCTAAAGCTTAATGATGTTGTGGGTCGGAACTTCTCCGACTCGGGATTCTCCTGATTAGGAACTCCCCTACCCAGGACTTCCTGAGCTCGCGTGCCTTCGAGACTTCTAGCCCCCTTTGCTTGGGTCAGGACCAATTGATCCGGGTGTATGATTTCTAGAAGGATCGAGAGCTCGGTCGGGTTCGATTGTCGATCTGAACCGGTAGTAAACGGGCCGGAACAAAGGTCATCCCAGAGTCGGGACCCTCGAGGTCGGTCGTCCGAGGTCGGGACCCTCGAGGTCGGTCGTCCAAGGTCGGGACCCTCGAGGTCGGTCGTCCGAGGTCGGGACCCTCGAGGTCGGTCATCCGAGGTCGGAACCCTCGAGGTCGGTCATCCGAGGTCGGAACCCTCGATGTCGGTCGTCCGAGGTCGGGACTCTCGAGGTCTATTGTCCGGGGTCAGGTACTCTCGATCACACGGAGATGACCGAACAACTGTGAGCCTCTCCTATCGCATGAGCCTTTCTTATCAAATATTCAGAAGATAATCCCCTCTGACCTAATCATTGCCTGACATAGCCGCCCAAAGTTAATGAGGAACAGAAGAGACAATTCCGACAGGGCGTCAGGCGGATGTGGCAGTTTCACAACATTAATGCGGCTGTCACCATCACAATCTGTCGATTGATCCTCTCTTAATGAGATGTGCCAGCTCTGACATAGCAGAAGGTTTCCTCCCCCCTATATAAACCCCCCTTTGGGCTTTAGAGAAGGGATCGCTGTCATTTTGCAACCACTCCACCATATTGAGAGCTCTGTTTCGGTCCGACCTCCAAAGCTATAGCAGACCGGGTCGACTTGGTTAGACCGAGTCAGTCGAGGGAGAACCGATCTTCGCTTGTCGACAGGATCAAATTTGGCGCCGTCTGTGGGAATCTGCCTGATCGAAAGCCGAAGATGAGTGAATCCAATCGGGTGACTGTTACTCGTTCACAGGAAGACTTGGATATGCTAATAGAAGCTAGGGCCAGGAAATTGGCGGAGGCACAGCAAGCGGCTGCTCGACTCGCTCAGCCGGGCCTGGCCGAGCCGACTGCTCGGGTGGGCACCAAAGGAGGGGTTCGACAAGATGAAAGTCCTCACTTTCACCGGGCGCTATTCGGCCCGGCCGAGGGAGCAGGACAATCAGACCCCTACGAAGCTACATCTAGTCAGACCAGAGCTAACAAAGGGAAGGCTCCCCTTATGCCAAACCCGACTGAGCACACAGGATTTCCCTTCTCCAGCCAAGTCTTGAACGAGCCACTGCCCAAGCACTTCAGACCCCCATCCGTTGCTGAATACGAGGAGCAACTGATCCCGAAGAACATCTGAAGAAGTTTGAGAATGCTTCGATGCTACATCAGTACCCAGATGGTATTAGGTGCCGAGCCTTCCTGACCACTTTAGCAGGACCAGCTCAGCGATGGTTTGACAGGCTCCCGGAAGGATCAATAAGAGACTTCTCTGATTTCAAAAGACTGTTTCTACAACACTTCGCGAGTAGTAAACGGCATCACAAAACTAGTTTAAACTTGTTCACCATGAAGCAGGGTTCTAAAGAGTCCCTAAAAGCCTCCATCAGAAGATTTAATCAGGTGGCCTTGGACGTACCTACTGCTACGTCTGAGGTATTGGTCAGCGCCTTTGCTCAAGGTTTGCAAGAAGGTGAGTTCTTCAGATCCTTGATCCGAAAGCCCCCGAAGGACTTTGAGAGTCTATTGGGCAAAGCCAGTAAATACATGGATGTGGAAGAGGCGCAAGCCGCCAGGCGGCCGGAGACCCGACCCGTACCTGAGAATCCTCAACACCATCAGAGGAGCATGCCCCCCGGAGGACCACTCAGAAGCCCCAGAGCAGGAGGGCACCGGCAAGGAGCCGAACGAGGAATAGTTCAGCATGTGACTCAGGGTTGCTTTCCCACTAGGTGGCGGCCCTACTGCTCCTTTCATGATAGCCATACCCACGACCTACAAGACTGCTGGCAGGCCGGCCGAGGTCGAGGCCGGGCTAGCCGAGGTAGCCCGAGAGGGGCCCATCAGGGAGGTGGTCGTGGCCGAGGAAGAGCATCGCCTAATCAGCCCGAGCCTCATGATCGACCCGCCGCCCCTACCGCCAGACGATTATTCCCGGCTCCAGGCTCGCCCGAGCCGGGAAACGCAAGCGAGGAACAGGCCAATCAGCAAAACTCTGTGCACGGGTCCATCAATGTCATCTCAGGCGGGCCCACCTATGGAGATTCCAATTGAGCTCGGAAGTCGCATGTCCGACGCCTTGACATTTATCAAGTGGGTTGCAGTTCTGCCCAAGCTCAAGGGCCACAGATTAACTTCGGTCCCGTAGACCTACAAGGAATAGAAGTACCGCATGATGATGCCCTGGTCATCACGGCGGTCATAGCCAACTATCAAATCCATCATACCATAGTGGATTCAGGCAGTTCGGTGAATATCTTATATTTAAAGGCATTTGAACAATTGCATATTGAAATGACTGAGCTGCAGCCCGTGGCCACATCCTTATTCGGATTCACAGGAAATGAGGTCCAACCGCTGGGGCAGATCAAGCTGGCCATATCACTCGGCGAGGAACCTTTAAGAAGGACAAGGTGGTCTACCTTCCTGATAGTAGACGCACCTTCAGCCTATAATGCCATCCTGGGCCGACCGGTCCTGAATGAGTTCCGAGTGGTGATGTCCACTTTCTATCTGAAAGTTAAATTTTCGGTAGGAGATCAGGTCGGTGAGGCCAGAGGAGATCAGAAGGTTGCCCGCGGGTGCTATGTAAATGATGTCCGAGTAGAAGTAAGCAAGGCCTTCCGAGCTGCGTCGGTCAACTGTAACATGGTGCAGACCTCTTCGCCCTCTCCTTGGGCTGAGATGATAGAGGAAAAGGAAGAGGTCCAGCTCTTGCCGGACCGGGAGGAATCCAAGGTAAGAATAGCTCCAGGGCTACCGCCCGACCTGCAGCAACAACTGATAGAATGTTTGACTCGGAACCAAGACGTATTTGCCTGGTCTCAGCAAGATCTGAAGGGGGTCAGGCCCGAGATCATGGAACACAAGCTGCACGTGTACCCGGACGCCCGACCTGTGAAGCAAAGAAAGAGAGATTTCAGCCCAGAGCAAAACAAGATCATTCAGGCCGAGGTGGAAAGGTTGCTGAAAGCAGGACACATCCGAGAAGTGCAATTTCCTGCTTGGCTGGCCAATGTGGTGCTGGTCTCCAAGCCGGGCGACAAGTGTAGGATCTGCATTGACTTCAGAGATCTGAACAAAGCCTGCCCAAAGGATTGTTACCTGCTCCCCCGAATAGATCAGATGGTAGATTCTACGGCCGGGAGCGAACTTATCTGCATGCTCGATGCCTATCAGGGATATCACCAAGTCCCATTATGCCCGGGTGACCAGGAGAAGGTCAGTTTTGTCACAGCCGAAGGTACCTATTGTTACACAGTTATGCCCTTCGGACTCAAGAACGCAGGGGTAACTTATCAAAGGCTGATGAATAAAGTCTTTAAGGAACAACTCGGGAGAAACGTAGAAGTGTACGTCGATGACATCCTCATTAAATCCGCCCGGACTGCCGACCTCATAGCAGATGTACGAGAGACCTGCTGCACCCTGCGAAGGTATGGCCTCAAACTCAATCCTGCAAAATGTCTGTTCGGAGCCAAGAGTGGGAAATTCCTGGGCTACATCCTGACCGAGCGGGGGATAGAGGCCAATCCGGGTAAAGTGAAAGCTCTGCTAGACATGCCACCGCCCAGAAATCTGAGGGAAGTTTAGCGCCTGACCGGAAGGATCACGGCCTTATCCCGGTTTATCTCCCGGTCGGCCGATCGAAGTCTGCCATTCTTCAAGATCCTGCGCAAGGCCTCCAAGTTCCAGTGGGATGTCGAGTGCGACCGAGCTTTCGAAGAGTTGAAAGAATACTTGGTCAGTCTGCCAGTGTTAGCCAAGCCCGAGGGAGGGGAACCATTGTATGTTTACTTATCTGCTACCGAGGGAGTTGCGAGTGCTGTGCTTGTAACCCAGAAACAGACCGAACAGCAACCGGTCTATTTCTTTGAGCACTTATTAAAAGAGGCCGAGTGTAGGTATACTACACTCGAGAAATTAGCTTATGTCCTCGTGTTGATGGCCCGGCGACTGCGACCCTACTTTTTGGCTCATCCAATCCGAGTGCTGACCAATAGCACACTCGGGAAGGTCTTGATCAACCCTGAAGTCTCAGGTCGGATGGTCAAGTGGACAACCGAGCTGAGTGAATATGATATCCAGTACCAGCCCCGAACGGCGATCAAAGCTCAGGCTTTGGCAGATTTCCTAAGTGAGCTTCATACCGAGGAAGGGGAGGAGGTCTGGAAAATATATGTGGACGGGTCAGCCACCCGGGCGGGGAGTGGCTTAGGAATTTTATTGATATCTCCGAAGGGAGACCCCATTCACCTCGCCGTGCGGCTAGAGTACCAAGCTACCAATAATCAGGCGGAGTACGAAGCCCTCTTGGCAGGCCTCCAGGCGGCCAGACAGGTCGGGGCCACTCGGGTCATCTTACATTCCGATTCTCAGTTGGTGACTCAACAGGTGGCTGGGCGGTTTGAAGTAAATGACGCGACTCTGCAGACTTACGTAGATGCATACCAATAGTTGCAAGCAGAATTTCAAGAAGTTCAGATTATACAGATCCCCCGAGGAGACAATGCCAAGGCGGATGAGCTAGCTAGGCTGGCCAGCTCGGTCCGGCCCTGGGTCTTCCCCAAGCCTTCACCTCAGGTCATGCTGGTGGCTCAGGTTGAGAGGGCAGCAGAAATGGAGATAGAGGGGGACTGGAGAACTCCATTCATCGCTTACCTGAAGGAGGGAACTCTACCGGACAGCCCCGAGCAAGCTCGGATACTGAAGATCAGAGCAGCCCGGTTCACCCTGATAGGGGACGCATTGTACAAGCGGGCTTTCTACCGACCTCTAGCCAGATGCCTCGGAAAGGAAGATGCGGACTATGTACTTAGAGAAGTGCATTTGGGGTGCTGCGGAAATCATTCAGGAGGTCGATCCATGGCTCGGAAAGTCCTGCTGGCTGGTTACTTTTGGCCGACCCTTCAAAAGGATGCCGAGAAGATGACTCTTTCCTGTCTTTCTTGTCAGAAGTACCAGAATCTATCTCACCGGTCGGTGGAGATGTTGCGAGCGTCCATTGTATCATGTCCCTTTGATCAGTGGGGCATGGATATAGTGGGACCTTTCCCCAGGGCAGCCGGTCAGAAGAAATTCCTGTTGGTGGCAGTGGATTACTTCTTCAAGTGGGTCGAGGCAGAAGCTCTGGCTCAGATCACTGAGCAAGCGGTGAAGAAATTCCTTTGGCAGAACATTTTGTGTCGGTATGACATACCTCATAAGCTGGTATCAGACAATGGTCGGCAGTTTCAAGGCCGGATAATCCGAAATTGGTGCAAGGAATTTGGGATCAAGCAGGCCTTCACTTCTGTGGCATATCCCCAGAGTAATGGTCAGGCCGAAGTAGCCAATAGAGAGATTCTGAAAGGGCTCAGAGCTAAGCTGGATCAGGTCGGCGGATCCTGGGTGGATGAGTTCGGCTGCACAATCCAGCACTGCATCAATCCTAGCGCTGTACATGACTTCGGCTGCACAAAAGAAAAAGTTTTAGTCAGCATTAGCAAGTTTACTAAGCTAGTAGAAACGTACCGAGGGTGCCGGGTAGCTCCGCCGGGACTTGACTCAGCCGGAAGAGGTATAGCATACCCTCAATCAATAGCTTGCCCGCATGATATCGGGCTCCCCCGAGTTTGGCAAATGCCGACCTGTAGCTCGGTTCCGAGCGAAGATTCTTGGGAAGTTGAGGATGATCGGGCAGGTTCTCCACTCATGCAGTAGGCCAGTTCGGTCGGGGGAGTGTTTGTATGAAAAAGAAGTGGGATTTCCAACCTTTGTTAGAGGAAGGAACTTTCTCTAGGAAGGCAGAGTTAATACGAGCTTGGAAATAAAAATTCCCGGGTTCTTGCTTTTTAAGATAATAAAAGAAATGGAACACTCGAGGCTCTAGTGGAATTCTGTGGGCGGTAAAGATGATCACAGCCCCGCACAGGATCCGGATTGAGTTGGGGGCCAACTGAGACAAGGAGATCTGGAAATAGCGACAGATCTCGCGGAAGAAAGGATGCAAGGGAAAACGTAGACCGGCTAGCAGTTGATCAGAGAAGACGGTGAAATGACTCAAGGGGGGCTCGTGCGCCCGACCTCGACGGTTAGGCAGAGTTATGAGGTGGTCTTCAGGGATCAGGTAATCTATGCGCAAGGATTCTACCTGACCTAGGGTAAGGGAAGACCGAGTAGATAAATACCAAGGCTCGGGGGGTGCAGGCGGAGGTGCAGAAGATGAGGCCATCAAAACGAAAGCAGAAGAGGCACGACAAAGGTTCGGCAGGGATAGAGAGTACCTAAAAATGAGGTTCACCGGAGACACCGTTCGTCGGAATCGAGAAGGTCACGCGGCGGAGGTCGGACAAGAGTCGGATGAAAAGCGAAGATCAGGATAAAAAGAAGTGAAATGAGAGGGCCAACCTATTTATACCACGGGTAAAACCAGGAGGATCGTCCGATGAAGAAAAAGAAAATGGCGGGGTAAACTCCTCACCGTCCGATCCCTGTCATTTCCCAGACCTCGAAGCTTTACTCGCACGACGCCCAGGCCACACCGGTGACGTTTCGCTGCTCGAGACGTCCAGTCAGGAAGCGGCACGTGCCCTCGCATTAATGAGGATTTGATGGGGGATACAGCATTAAAAGAAAGGATCAACCGTACGAAGTGACGCGCGGAAGGATGAAAAAGAGGCAAACCGACCGAGCAGGGAGCCTAGTCAGTCGGATCACACTCCTCCTTCGACTAGACTTGAGAGGAAGGCTTGTGATCCGGGTGTATGATTTCTAGAAGGATCGAGAGCTCGGTCGGGTTCGATTGTCGATCTGAACCGGTAGTAAACGGGCCGGAACAAAGGTCATCCCAGAGTCGGGACCCTCGAGGTCGGTCGTCCGAGGTCGGGACCCTCGAGGTCGGTCGTCCAAGGTCGGGACCCTCGAGGTCGGTCGTCCGAGGTCGGGACCCTCGAGGTCGGTCATCCGAGGTCGGAACCCTCGAGGTCGGTCATCCGAGGTCGGAACCCTCGAGGTCGGTCATCCGAGGTCGGAACCCTCGAGGTCGGTCGTCCGAGGTCGGGACTCTCGAGGTCTATTGTTCGGGGTCAGGTACTCTCGATCACACGGAGATGACCGAACAACTGCGAGCCTCTCCTATCGCATGGGCCTTTCTTATCAAATATTCAGAAGATAATCCCCTCTGACCTAATCATTGCCTGACATAGCCGCCCAAAGTTAATGAGGAACAGAAGAGACAATTCCGACAGGGTGTCAGGCGGCTGTGGCAGTTTCACAACATTAATGCGGCTGTCACCATCACAATCTGTCGATTGATCCTCTCTTAATGAGATGTGCCAGCTCTGACATAGCAGAAGGTTTCCTCCCCCCTATATAAACCCCCCTTTGGGCTTTAGAGAAGGGATCGCTGCCATTTTGCAACCACTCCACCATATTGAGAGCTCTGTTTCGGTCAGACCTCCAAAGCTATAGCAGATCGGGTCGGCTTGGTTAGATCGAGTCAGTCGAGGGAGAACCGATCTTCGCTTGTCGATAGGATCACCAATGTTTCCTCATATTCGGAGAAAATGGGTCGATCCGCCTATATGACCCTATATTCGACGGGCTTTTGGGGTCCACCAACCTGTCTCTTCCTGACTGGTTGCCAGGCTGCCGGGCCAGGCTACACCTAAGCTGCCAGGGATCATCCTCTTTCCAACTTCCTTTCAGAATTTGACTTGAGCACCGAGGGAGGGTCGGAGGGGTTTTACCAAGGTCCATCTTGAACTCCATTCTAATTCTTTTCTTCTCTCCGCCACTTCAACCATCGTCACCAAAAACCTTTACTAGAGTCCTTGTGCGATGTGGCCTGACAAATGTTGACTTGATAACCTCAAAATTTAATAGAAATCAACCTGATAAAAGTTCACCCGATAGAAACTGACTCAACAGAAGCTGACCTAGTGCACATCCGACCAACCGAAAAAGCTCGGCCGCTGATACATCAAGGAGTCGATCCACCCCCGATCATAGACCGTGTGTGTATAGTAACGATATGGTGCCCAACTTATGGTGCACAATCATGAACACCTTCATAGAGAATAGGATCTTGATCATCCATCTCTATCACACATTTTTAATGGATGATGTACAGATTGCCACCTATACAGGTACATAGTTGTACACCATAAGTTAGGCACCATATCATTACTATATATATAATTGATCTCCTATATGATACTTTTGTGTGCGACATTCAACCTCGTCCATCGATTGGTGAATCGATTAGAGGCGCTTCATGATCGAGCCTGTGTGTTCGAACGACATAGCACCTGATTCATAACTATAATTAGGAAACAAAACATTATTGAATGACCAATGATACGAACTTATCTTAATCAATTAAGGTCATACCTTAAGGCATGACCTTAATCGATTGAGATCATACTTGATTCATCAATTCTCGTCCCCCAATCGATTGGTCTTAGATTGGGAGACGAGTGCGCACGGACGCGCGGGCTAAGACACGGAGTAGCATCACTAATACTGCACATTAAATTTACGACAGCAAGGCAGAGCCAATTTCTCAACTTGTTTTAGAATAACATTACAAAAGGAAGCAACTTAAAACTCTAGTGAAGAATTTCTTTAAAAATTACTACAAATTTTACATCTAAATAGATTGCTAGAATTTGTTCACAAGACATCACAAATCTGATATTCTCTTTCTAAATGTGCCATTCTTCCTTTCTCGACAATCTCACTGAAAGATTGAAGGCAAATGTCGACCTTTTACATTTCTGCCACTATCTTTCTTCTGAGTTGAATCTGTTCCAAGCTTCCTGTGTCAAGATAATGATGTTGGTGAATTTTGGCAGAGATTCTCACAAATTCAAGATGAAAAGCAAAAAAAAGCAGAAGATAATAATGATAGCAAGATCGAGAAGATGATCCAAGGTTAACATACACTTGTAGGCTAATAAATTCTTTTACCATAAAAATGCTACTTGATCAAGATAAATGAGAATTCACCTTAAGAAGATCGAACACTTTCTCACTTATGTACTTCTGCTGGATATTGGCACCCCGTTGCTGCAATTTATCAGGATGAACACAAAGAGTAGCCTTCCGGAAAGCTTTCTTCACTGCCGAGGCTGTAATAACTTCTGTCAATGGAATAGGTTGCCAACCGCTCTCGGGGCCGAGGATCTGCACGGAGAAACAATCTCAAGTGAAAGAACTGAGGAGAATTTGTGGATGTCAATTTCAAAATAATGCAGTTTCACCATCTCAAGAAAGAAAATGATCAAAGAACAACAAGGACGGATTGAAGTTTACGCACATATTGTAGTGTCGATAGCAGTGCACGCAAATTTCCTTCTTTTCCGTTGGACCATCTCCTGAGATCAGTGTCCAGAGACTCTGCCAATCTCTGCCGCAATAATTTGATTGAGATTGGTCAAAAGAAAGTAGGATCAAACCTTAAAGGCATGTTGTAACTATTACTTCTCTTTCTGATTGCTCTCTTTGAGCAAGCACATCTCGCATGTTCTTTTCTGCAAGAGCTTTGGCCTGGAGAACACACAGTAATGTCATAAACAAGAAACCTCACAAAAACAAAACATAAGTGAAGCCCCAAGTGAACATACAGCACGTTCAGCTATTCGCTGATGTCTCTCCTGTTGAGCTTTACACCTTAAAACTGATTCACCTTCACCTGCTTCAGATTACATGCCAGAATACATAAAAAAATGAAAAGAAAATAGCATCTGTAATGTTACAATAGGAAGATCATCGGCAAAAAGAGAAGAAAAACTTCACAAACTTTATGATTACCTTGATAATTGGAATCTGAGTTTAACAGACCTGTTTTCGAAGAACCAGTACTTCCAAATTGTGCATCATGTCCATCCTGAGGAGTGCATGTTTTATTAGCATTCATTTATTTCAGAATTAGTTTATTATTTATTTTTTTTCATCTATACCTTATAGCCGTCTTGTAAATGTTCTTCTGCAATATCCATTCTAAAGTTGTCCCTCGACATGGTATTATCTCTCTCAGAATCTTCTCTGGCATCTGCAGTAGCCCACTCATCTGTAGCACATTCGGTCGTTAATTTAGAATCTCTAGAGGCATTCTCTGTTAGTGGTTTTTCAGAACTTTCATAAGAAACCTTCTCCTTGACTTTACTTGAGCCAGTGGTGACCTTATCCACAGCAATCCTTTCATCAAATGCTCTTTCTATGGCAATGCTGTCCTTTTTTCTTTCCCTCTCCCTCTCCTTTTGTTCTTCGACAAGCCTTGCTCTCTCTTTCTCTTCTTCTAGTTTCCTTTCCCTCTCTTTTGCTTCTACTTGTAATATCTCCTCTCCTAAATTTTTCTGGTTCCAATTCGCTTGTTCAGAGTCGCTACTTTCTTCCATCAACCTCGCTTGTTCTTTTTCTTCTTTCAAATGTGCTTCCCTCTCTTTCTTTTCATCCATTTCTGATCTTTCTTCGAATAACCCTACACTATGCATCTCTTCCAGTAATTTACTTTGCAGCAACACTATGTTCTCTTTTTCTTCTAGTTCCTTCTCCATTTGTTCTATTTCTTTGTCTTCGCTTTTCATTGATAACATAGACAATTCTGATAAAGTAGTTGGATGGCCAAGCAAATCAGTGTTAAGAGTGTCAGTGGTATCGTTAAGAGGCCCTGCACTCACCCCTGAAACTACATTGACAGACATATATTTATCCATAAAGTAAGGTTCAACTTGAATTTCGATAGTATCTTCATTTCCAAGATTCCAGAGATGTCTTCCATCCATTTTATGACCTACAAACTTTTCAAGATTGCATAATTGCACGAGTTCATTTTGAGCTTGTTTTGTTGTATTTCCATTGTAATCTTGTTCTTTGCATGCTGTTGCTCCAACTGTTGATCCATTATCCTTCAAATCTTCTTCACCTGTATAAGCTGCTCGATCTACTTTAGCTCTTAAATCACTTTCTACTGATAAACTGTTGCTATTTAATTCTGTTGCTGATAACTGCTCACGCATTCCGGCTGTTTTCTCCATCTCAACGTTTGATATGCATGATCGACAAGAAACTTGAATTTCTGCTTTATGAACAGCTGTTGCTGATTTCCATTTCTCATCTTTGATCTCCTCTTCCACATTAATCTCCACAAAATTAGAAGAGTTTTGACCTCCACATGCATCTAGAGAGTCTAATTTGTTCTTACCTCGTTTATTACAAAGAACATAGTCGAGCACTGAATTGCCATTCACATTCTCTTCACTTCCTGAAAACAAATGAACCTTTTCACCGGTATATTGTATTTCAAGCTTCTGAACCACTCCTTGTGTCGCAACTTCTTTGAGATCTATATCATGGGTTTCGAGGTTAGCATTTTCTTCATGGGCACAAGCCACCGGAGCTACAATATCTTTTTTCAATTTCCAATTGCTTTCAATTTCATAGGATAGTGTATCCTGCATGCTCTTATTTTGTTCAACTTCAGAGATCATCGTCGCCAGTTTTGCTTTCTTCATTGAAACCTCCTCCTCAAAGACTTCTTCTTCAGCAATTTCAAAATTCTCGGTATTTACCAATTCATGGTATTCTTTATTGATCTTCCATTTCTCTGATTTCTCTGCTGATTTACTGAGCCAAGATGATTTCAAGTCACTCTTCTCCATCAACTCTTTTGTACTTTTTAGTTTAGCTTGAGCTAGTTCCATTGCTTCTCGAACAGCTGCAGTAGATGAACTAACATCAACCTCCACATCGAGGAAACTAAGAGAATTCCCCTTCTCGACCTCTTTAGCGGAAAACATTCTTGCTTTAGCATATCCCTCTTTCTCCACTAACCTCGGAGGCGGCCTCGATGGCGGTGGCACTAGTAGCGGTTGTGTTCTAAGACTGATGTCAGAGACAGTCAAATACGCTACGCGAGAGGAAGATGCATCACCGCTTGATAGGGAACCTCTGGAAGAGCTTGAATTACAATTGTCTGTCCGCGAGTGATTCTCTGAACTTCTTAAACGATTACTTGAAACTGAGACTGGAATTTTCTTCTGTTGTTCCCCAGTTTCTGCCTGCACTGTTCCATTCATTTGCCCCTCTTTCTTTTGGAACTCTGTGGCGCCATATCCTGAATGGTTGAAGTCCGATGGCGGAGGATCACAATGTCTAGATGGCATAAGGCCTCCATTCGAATGCCTCGGCGAGAAAAGCTCTCTTGTAGCCTGCCGGTCGTGGCTGCTTCCCCTTTAGTCCTGATGATGAAGGCAAGCAAACGCCATCAGTTAGTTCCTACAACTTTGGCACTTACAGTTCAAAGAGACTAAAAAATAAAAGTAAACTCTTTAGTAATCTATGAATTCATTCAACAAATGCTGATAACTAGATTATTTCATCATGAGAAGTTTGCATCAAATCTCTCGCGATCAAGCAAGTTTAAAATGGGAAATCGCCATGAGTTCTACTACCTTCCATCTGCAGAAGATGGATCTTCCCTCCTCGGCGCCACCGCGATCAACTCCTCGAACGGCGTAGCAAACTTTCCGAAATCCACGCCCCGAAACACCTCAGAGTAGTCAAAGCCCCCGGAGACCGGATCAGAAACTCGGCAGCTCGGGGCAGGCGGGAGGTCGAGGAACGGGATGGAGCAGGCACCAGCGACATCGCCGAATATCTCGGCGTAGTCGTCCAGCCGGGTAGAGAACCTCCGCGTACCTCGGTTGGCGTCAGCGTAGGCGGCGCCGGCGATCTTCTTGGACAGCACCTCGCCGCCTCCTCGTCGCCGAGGCTCATCCATCGAGTCGGAGACGGAGGAGGGAGGAGGGAGTCTGGATTTAGGGCTTGATTGAGCTCCGTTCCCTCTCATTCTGCTTCCAAAGCTCACATTTTTCGGACGGGACAGGCGAAGAAGACAAAGCGAGAGAATTAGGGCTCGATTGCAGCTTTGTTCTCTCACATTCTGCTTTCAAAGTTCACATTTTTCGAGCGGGAGAGGCGAGGAAAAAGCGAAATAAGGAAGGAAACACGGAGAAGAAGCAAGATCGAGAAAGGGAAAGAAAATGTCACTTCTCGCTGCAGTATGCAGATTATGGCGATGATCCAGCTCCTCCTCGAGTGAGCGAGCGAAGGAAAGTGTGGGGAGATCAACCGGCGAGAAGATAGGCCAGTGGCCAGTGGTCAGCAGTCAGCTGAGCGTAATAGAAAAGAGCAAGCTTTTGGCTTTGGCTTTTTTATGCTTTTGAGAGAGACGAAGAAGATGAGACGTGGCACTCTGGCAGTCACGTCCCAATTAAAATTTTAATATTTAACTTTATAAAAGAGCTAATTAATTTGAGATTTTTACTGGAATCGAGAATGAACCCAACCATGATAATGCATTCAAGAGCCGACTACGTTTATCTGATCTCCTGGCCACCGCCACCGCCACCGCCACCGCCACCGCCACCGCCGCCGCCGCCGACAAACCCTCGATTCAGGCCGCCGACTGGACTAGAGCTTCATAACGAATCACCAAATCTGTTGTCACCTCGATTGGTATGCCATTGCTGACTTGTAAGCACTAAAAATAGTTATGGGGGAGGAGAAAGGAGAACGGAATATGACGAAACAATATCAAAATATTTTTATCAATTCAATTAAAATTATTTAAAATTTATCAAAATCATTTTAAAACGATTATAACAACTAAGACGAGCTGTTATAATAATATTTAAAATATCCCCACGGTATAATCGAGTTGGTACTGGATGGTAATCAATTTTTTGCCCAAACTATAATATTGTACCGAGCAATGAGAAGAGATCACTATTGGTGGAGCTAGGATCTTTGTTGGGGCCTCCATCTAGGGGTGAGTATTCGGTTAAAATCGAATCGAATAAATCGAAAATCGAATAAATTGATATTTTTCAAAAAAATCTAACCGACCGAATTTCTTAATAAAAACCGAGAAAACCGAACCGATAAAATATCGGTTAATTCGGTTTTTAACGGAATTAACCGATTTAACCGAAATTTTAAAATTTTATTTGATTTTAATAAAAAAATAAGATTTTATTTAATTTAATTATATTTTTAAATAAAAAATAATTAAATTAATATTCTTATTCGATTTATTCAGTTTAACCGAATTATAAAATTTAAAATCGAAAACCGAACCGAATTAATCGAAAACCGAATCGAATTTTGAGAAAAAAAATCGAAAACTGAATTAACCGAACCGAATTTCAAAATTCAATAGGTTCGATTCAGTTAATTCTATTTTTCTGAATTTTTGTTCACCCCTCCATCCTTTTAAATTCATATTTTTTTCTATTTGAAATTAATGTAAGAGTTTAATTGATCTCTAATAATCTTGATTTAGGATAGACAATAATATAATATAATTGATCAGTAAAAAAATATAAAATTTTATAATCATACAGCATTATAAAATAATTATCTTATAATTGTTCATTTCGAATGTTTGTGGGTTGAAACTTTTGTACATGAATTTCATTATTAATAGTTAGAAATAAATTTTTCTATATAGATAATGACTTTTTATCAAACAACGCACGTGAGAATTAGAAACTACCAAAAGATATACTAAGGTTTCCTTTTTACCAAAGGGCACATCAAATTTAGTGATTTTCCTCTTATACCCATCCCGTCAAGAATTCTCTTTCTCTTTCTCAGTTAGAATTCCGAGACATCTAAAACTACTTTTTCAGACTTTTTAATTTAAAATAATATATTATGGGAATCGACTAAAAAACGTAAGGCAAAGAAATTAAAAAAATATATATTTATTTAATATAAATAAATATATTAAATATTTCAGTTAAAAGAAATATCTTTTTCAGAATGATTTCAGAAATATAAAGAAATATTCCTTTATATTTGTTTCATATAAATTAATATATTAAATAATATATTAATATAAAAAAAATCTATCACAATATATGAGCCTAAAATCATTTGATTTCAGACCCAACGTGGGCCTGAAATTAGATGACTTCAGGTCCAACGTGGAATCAATTTTTTTTCCCATTTTAAAAATATTTTTTATAATATTTAATCATGATTTATTAAATTAATTATTTATAGAATAATCTTTTATATAATTCTACAAGTTGTGACAAAATCCTCTCATTTTATTGAAATACTCCAGTATGATCAAAACATGCTTACATTTGTTTAAATTTGAAATAAGAAGGTTTCTATCTAGATACTACCTAAATATACAATACATAGCAAAATTAGGTTCCTTGCAAACTATCAGTTCATATTTTCAGAATTTGTTACAATAGGACTTTGGTAGGTCCATCAGTGGATACGACACAAGTGGCACGACACAAAAAGATCATTTTTAGTGGTTAGGACTAAATTTTGACATCATAATTATCTTCTCCTAACTCAATCCAACCTAATAATATCAAGTATTAAGAAATTCAAATATCATAGGTCCATCAGTGAGTTTTGGCGAAAGCTCACTGATGGGCCTAGAAAAGTTCGATTATAATAATTTAATATATTATGAGTTTATGATGTTATAAAGAT
The DNA here is from genome assembly GCA_024364735.1 of Boesenbergia rotunda. Classification (NCBI taxonomy): domain Eukaryota; kingdom Viridiplantae; phylum Streptophyta; class Magnoliopsida; order Zingiberales; family Zingiberaceae; genus Boesenbergia; species Boesenbergia rotunda. The sequence continues at coordinate 83,197 of JAGFNQ010009841.1, read as the reverse complement.
TCGAATTGTGCTATTTAATATTTTTTTTACTTTATACAGTATTATTGAAAATAGCCCCCAGGGCATGGTGTGATGGCTGGATACTTCTCCCAAGCAATGAGAATTCGATCCCGCAAGTGCATTTGAGGTGATTGAATTTCTGGTGTGTGTAAGTGTCATGTCAAGAGTTGTATTTCTTGGATTTACTTGTGGGCAAAATCTGATTTATCCCAAACATAAAAAAAATATTCAAAATAAAAAATACGATTATAACTACTTAAATAACTTCCACATATTAAGAAACTATTTAATAATTTCTATACATTATAATAATAATTGTTATAATATCGTTGGATAAAGAGATATTTAATATTTTAAGAAATGAGCTACTTTTTGATTTATGATTTAGATAATCTGAGGTCTTTTGATTTTGATTTTTGTCCATAAATTTACCAGGAAAGATCCTTTACTTGATAGTTAGTTGGTTTTGTGTGTTTATTTGTTAGTGTCATGACTGTTTCTTTGTTAATCTGTTTTGAATGAATGATGATCCCGGCCAATTTATGGGTAGCTCGGCCAGCTCAGTCAGCCAGTTTGGCGCCACGAAGGCTCAGTAGAGGGCCCATGGAGACCTCACTCGAGGAATTCCCGAGCTAGGGACCCTCCCGAACCACTAACAAACCGACCCTGGTCGAGATCGGGCAGGTCGATCCCGGCACCTCCTGACTCGGCCACCGAATCCAATTTCCCGACCTAGGACTGGGTCGGGAAGATCAGTCTTCTGCACCCCGTAGACCTGACAACCAGTAGACCCGAAGGATGGCAAAGCAGACATAGTTCGGCCAACCCCCGACTCATGACGTACCTTGTATTACTCGGCTATACTACACCCGACCCGGGTCGTACCACTCGGATCCGCCGAACATCCATCGGTCTCCGGACCTGTCTTTCCTTACACTACTCCTACATCAGGACACCCTGGGGACGACCATGACGTCAGGGATAGCGCCCGCCTTACCCAATCATAACATATATCGCGGATATCCCACTGATTTGATATGGTTGTACTATCCGAGCACCCCGCGTCATGCCGCGGTACCTCTAGGTACTCTTCCACGAGCTGACAAGCACCATACCCCGTCACATTGACACAAACAAGGGTTGTCAGCTCCCCCAGCTATATAAGTCACTCTCCTCCTCATTCCACAGGTATGCGCAATCACACACCCCTCTACTACTATTCCTGCTGCTTCCATCTATTTCCTGCGGATACTGACTTGACCGTCGAAGGGCCTGACCGGGAAAATTCCTCAGCGGATTGGCTAACGATCGCTATTTTGCAAGTCGGTGTCAGGTCAACAGCTCACGACACTCGGACAATTATCTGGTCCTTGGGATTTCCACCTCGCTTCGCGACAAGATCAAATGAGACGAGAGATTCTCTTTTGAATTTGTTTTGAAGAGGATTTTAAATAGCTTTATAATCAATCATCTGCTCCCGGCTATATAGGAGAATTATTTTTGTTGGTACAAAAACAATGATTAGTACAACAGCATATGAAAGTAGCAAGTAATAGTTCGGCCAGTAAACTCAAATCCAAATCCCGAGGAATTGTATTCGACCTTGCAAAACACAGGACCAATATATCGAAAAGTGAAGAGGAGACCACTATATCTTAAGATGAACAACAACTGGCCTTCTTGATAGCTGATACATCATCACCAATGTTGATTGTTTGCCCCTTGGGTAATGTTGCCTGATCGTCGCTTGCTTCGAGTGCCTTCCTGCTTGTTACGTGGTGTATCTGAGTGAGCACTTCTGTGAAGGCAGTTTCGACATTCGTAGACTCGAGAGCCGATGTCTCCATGAAGAAAGTATTCTCATTTTCAGCGAAAGCCTTTGCGTCGTCGGTTGAAACAGCTCTAAGATGATGCAAGTCCGCTTTGTTGCCCACGAGCATAATCACAATGTTAGCTTCAGTATGATCCCTAAGCTCTTTCAACCAACGCTCCACGTTCTCAAACGTTATGTGCCGAGTAACATCATACACCAAAAGTGCACCGACAGCTCCCCGATAATATGCACTGGTGATTGCTCGATACCTGATATAGGTAGGAAAAGAGAATCATAAATTGAAGCAACACAGTTTTTTTATTATGAAAAGATACACAATTTTAAGTAACTACCAGATAGTAGTACCAAATAGTGAGAATAAACTTCGTTAAACTATTAATAGATTTCTGTGGAAAAATAGAAATACAAGATTGTATAGAAATACCTTAGGAGAGTGCAAAAGACTACTGCTATGTTATCATGCCATTCATGTAGCTGAACATTCCTAAGCTGTAGTCAGTTCTTAACAGACACCTTTAACCATAAACATAGCAGTGATACGACCTCAATTGCATATATGATTGCGTCGAAGAAACATAGGTGAAATAGTGAACTCGTTAGCCCAAAGCAAATTGTAACATAATTATAAGTGATATAAGAGATCAGAAGAATAGTAGTAGTATAGCTTGCATAAAGTTTGTAGGGTGATCTTCAACATGCCAATAATGCAAGATTCGTTCTGTTCACTTCAGTCGAGGATGAAGGAATTAAAACAAATTGTGATCCTTTGAACTTATGAGTGGGCAGAGGACTAATATAAGTCAATTTTTAATTTCCTTATAACCATGCGAGGGTATCACCTCTCTCTCTCTCTCTCTCTCTCTCCAACCTGCAACACTAGCTCTTCTTCTTTTTCCATCTTCTTTCTCATTCTATTTCCTCTTAAGATATATTGACCTGCTACCAAGATTCCAGTTGGATTCGTTATTTAACACTGATGAACCAAAAATTAGTCAGACTTAAGCATTCATCATTCTTAGCATCAGTGACTATATCAATAAAATCCAAATAATCCACACATAAGAACCTAACACGAAGAATTCAACTGAAAAAAATGAAGTTTGCCACTAGTTAGTCATAATTCCTAGCATCAATGTGACAAAAACCATCAAATCAAAATCAATATAACCAGACGCAAATACACTGTCAAAGGAATTTACGGTGTTTCCTGACCACAAATACTACAATTTAAAGTCTTATAAATTTAGATTGAAATCAGTATGATTGTAAAGCATCCGTTCTCAAATTAATTTTGTAAAAATGGAAACTGTCATACTCATGACCATGAACAAATCTTCTGATATATGTAAGAATGGTTCTCTATGGGGGAAAAAAAATCAATACCTAGAAACATCAGGAATGAAACGAAAGTTTCCTATATACTAACTATTGGTTCTGCCTATTCATTTGTTTTTTCTAACCCACCAATACAAGATTGATGTCCCATTAAGGTACCTGCACGAACGTTTTATCTTCGTTGAGCATATTGCTTCAATTTTATAGACCTGTATCTAATATGAAAAACTCTCAAGTATGTTAATAAACACACTTGCTTATGATAAAAAGGCCAAAAGCCATGTCAGGTCACAATATTGGGAATTTACAAGTGAATGAATGCATTACAATAATCAGAGATATTATCGAATGAAATTAACAAAAGGAAGATAGGAAAGCAAAATGAAGAATATCTAGGTTAAACAGACAAGCCTTGTTATGGCTTCCTGAGAGGAAAAATGAACAGACGTTAAACACAATATAAATGTCGAGACCATCTATCAAGGAAGATATTACTTGTTATGACAGTTTTCAAAAGTTTATAAGCTTTGAAAAATAATGGAGAAAGCCCCACATTTTGTATCCCATATCCTTCTACAGGTCGTTGAAGCAAAATACATAAAGCTGTAATCCTAAAAATGTCATTATAGTGATTCTTAATGGATATATTATTGTAAAATCTCCTACATTAGGGATCTGGTTCAGTTCGTGACTAACGATCAACAGGTGTCTCTGTAGAAAACTGCTTCTGATATTTACTTTATGAACACAACATCATAATTGAATCAGCAGATGACCAACAAGGATAAGACATAGAACCACACACACATCCATGCTCAGATCAAAATCATTCAAGTCCACAAAATCATATGGTACATTGATTACCCATCTGTCATAACTCATGAAGGTTAGACTATATCCAACTCTCGCAGGATAGGAACCGAAAAACTACTTCCCTCTAAAGGAAAGAGATGTTTTAACATCCAAAACAAGGATAGGGACGTCTCCTACATGTTTAGTTGCGCATCATTATCATACTATACCACTGCGGCAGTTATAGGTGGCTTAACCTTGTTAAACATTCTTCAAAGAAGCAGATTCAAGAGAAAAAGTATTCTATTAGGCTATCCAACGTTGACAACAAGCTCAACCACATGAAATACAATAAGCACTGATCTAGCAAAACCTAATTCTGTTTACAATGGACATAGCGTGCACAAGATTTCACCAGAAAGCTAAGTCCTAGATCCGACCAGAAGCATTACCTTCGCGATCGGCTAAAAAATACTAGCTGGATTTAAAGATCGAACCTTTCTTGGCCTGCGGTGTCCCAAATCTGGGCTTTGATGACCTTATCCTCGACGCTGATGCTCCGGGTGGCGAACTCGACCCCGATGGTAGCCTTGGACTCGAGGCTGAACTCGTTGCGAGTGAATCGAGAGAGAAGGTTGGACTTTCCGACGCCGGAGTCGCCGATGAGCACCACCTTGAAGAGGTAGTCATAGTCGTCGTCCGACCTGTACGCCATTACGCGATCGCCACAGAAACAACCACCGCCGCCGAAGAAGCCGATGAATTATCCGGCCTGATTACTAGATCCAAGTTCTCTTTAGCGCGATTAGCGACCGGAGCTCCCGAGACACCCGGGTCTGCACCGCCTCGGCCTCGGAAACGAGTAGGAATGGGGGGAGTTTCGCGAGGAAACGCTTCGAGGCGGGCAGCGTAGGTAGCGCAGTCTTCTTCCCTTGGCGTGCTTAAAAATGGAAAAATAATAATTATTAATAAATAATTATTAATAAGGCGCTCTTTATTTTCATTATGAACTTAAAAAAATAATTTTTTTAACCTTTTTTTTAAAACAAGATAACGATTAATGCATTTCTATTCTTATCACATAATAAAAATGGAAGGAAAAAATCTTCTTTTTTCATTGCCTTTTCAAAATATCTTTCTTATAAAATATAATTTAATTGTTGATTATTAATTTCAATTTGCCCATTAAGTATCTTTATTTTTAAATTTATTTTTTCTACATAAATTTTATTTCGATTGTCAAATAGATAGAGTCCAAATTTAAAATGACAACTTGAAAATTCAAAAAGTCAAGGGTCAAACTTTAGCTATTGTTGTAAATTTAATTTTTATGCACGTGGAATTTAAAATATTATAATTGCCACAGTCAAAATTTCCAAATGTCGAGATAAATTGAAACTATGGGAGGACTTTTGTGCATTTTACCAAAAGGCTTTGATGAAACCTAAAATAAATTTCAAGTAGAAAAATAACATAAAATTTAAACATTTATTGCTTTAAAACGATTGCAAATTATTTAAACACTTTGTATCATTTAATGGAGTTGCTCACATCTATTTATTTAGAAAACAATAAATTTTATAGAACAAATGATTAAGAGTAGATTTTAATACTATAAATTTTTAATATATTATCATAGCAATCCCCCAAAAAAAAAACAAAATTGAGAGAACTTTGCATTAGTTTTCTTCAACTAGTATGTTCTTTTCTTTTACTCAAAAACTTTAAAAAGTAGTCTGTTACACAAAATTTTCATCAATATGGAATCTTAGACAACAATTGAATCACATTAAATCTATTATATATGATCTTATTTTGTATTTTACAAGAGACTATTCTAGAATATGAATTCATAATCTCAACTCACTTTTAAGTTTTAACTTTGAAAGGTCAAAGATTTTCTTCATTGGATCTATCAATACTAACAATAACAGACTAATAGGTTTTACACATAAATCCATATCCAATAATACAAATCCACAATTAAAATATCAAATTAGATCACTTTAATGGGTTTGTTTACAATGACAAATCCGTGTGTTACTACTAATATGTCAGCCCAGCTAATGGAAACTAAATCCAACACATCCATCAAGTTCTTACAAAATGAAAGGGGTTGTACAAGGGCATAACACCTTAAAGTTCTATCTATTGGATGCACCAGACTTCTTCCTGTGTCTTAATCCCTTGGCACCAATGCAGACTACTGCTGCTGAGATTTTTGTTCCGTCGGAGTATCTGCTAAGTTTTGATCTTGTTCGGAAGACCCAGTACATCGCATAGCTTTGAGTATCGAATCAGTATCATGCAAGTGGAAAGGTGCTCTACCAGGAAGACAACACAAAGACATTAAAGCAAACTAGGAGAGGAGATGCAGAGCTCGAGTAAGTAAAACTGAAGAGATAACCAGATTACCCGTGGAAGTCGAAATTCACCATTCGCATGTCTTCTGAGATCTCAATCTCCACTGTGGCCTTTGGATTAGTCTGTAGTGTAGTGAAGGTGAAGCCATTAAGTATCCATATTAAGAAATATCGTATCTTTAAATTTCCAGATCAGTGTTAACATATTTGCATACCCAACAGAAATACAATCCCGCTAAGGGATATTGGTACCATGTATACTGAAAACAAAGAATCCATATACTACCTGAAACAAAAAAATCAACGTACCCGAACCAACAAAAACGGTAGAGCTATCCCGTCAGAAGAAACACTCTCTAACTTGTGTGACAGTTGGTTCCGGCGTATAAGATTGCTGATATCTCTATACTTGAAGAACCAAAACAGTACACCATCAGCTATATCAAAACTTTGGGTGTCTTTTTGAGAATTTCAATCTGTTAGCTATAGTTAATAATTGACTGAACATAACACCAAAGGTTTTGCACAAAAATAAAGAAAAATGCACCTTGTTCTCCAACTCTCGTAAAGAATTTGCTTTTTCTTGGATCTTAAGCAACAATTTTCTTCTTTCCTGCGCAAATAAGCAGTTCAGAATCATAAACATTGTATATTTTTCAGTCTTATGTCTGTATGAGTAACACTGTAAATCAAACCTCAGTTTTTGCCAACTTGTCAAGTCCATTGCAAGGAAAACCAACCCAAATTATTTCCTTTTTGTCTTTCGCAATAACATTAATTGCCATCAAAACATTAAATGCATCATAAACTCTCCTTCGTATGTTTTTCTCATCGAACTATCCCACACAAAAGAAACGGTGAGATTAACACTACAGTAGCACACAAATAGTGGCACAGTCTCATAAAGCTTAGAAAATGAATGCTTCTTGAGATAAAACACAACCTTAGTATCCTTTTTCTCCATGGATGATAAGTCGCAAATTATTTCATCTGCAACCTGGCAGACAAGTTACAAAAAGCTTGAAAAGTATATAGAACTCATGTTATATAAAAAGTGTCATGTTTGAACTTTGACAGTTGCATTCATCCCTTGGCAACATTTCGATTGAGATGACAGATTTATTGTGTGGAGATGAAAGAAGCAAGCATTTTTATTTTCTTGCCTGTCTAGCAACTACTAGCTATACTTGTTTATACCAATTTAACAGGATTCATCTTCTATATGAAGCTAATGAACCGTGGATAGTTCGATGTTTCACCGTCCATGAGGATCATATTATGCAAAAGTCTTAGCAAAAGGTTAGCCTTTGTACCCATGCAAGCACTAAAAACTTAGTAAAGGACCAAACAAACTTTAAGGGAGGGCGAAATTCCCAAGATTATAGAACAACAATGTGGGAAATTCTGTGAAGGAACTCTTTTAACATGCACAAATCATAAAACTAATATTTCATGGAGAGAAGTGTTCAATGCCTTCTGCATGTCGAATTAGGATCGAGTATCATTTCAAATGCAAAAAATGCTTACATTTTCTTTAAAAAATCCTTGAAGATTTCTCAATTTCTCACTTAAGCATACAAAATAACTTGCTTGGCGGAAGAGAATCAATAGTGTTTTCATCATTACCTCATTATAAGTAGTTCTTCCCTTCTCCTTAACCTTATCACACACTGAAAAATGAGACAATTTAGAGAGTGCCATGAGAAGATGAATATAATTGCCTATTTGATTTGGCAAGAATGCATTGCAAGTATGTGTGCAAGATTCGGGGTTGAAATTATAATTATAACACTGCCAACTACTTTAATTTGAGATTTCATGCAAATAAACACACACATTCTTTCTGAGTAAACTATGGGAAAATATATACAAGACAGAATGCTTAATTAAGCACAAGGTAAGAAGTTATCGACATAAAATGGCATAGAAATGATGGAAGAATCTCAAAAGCAGTTAGATTGTGCCTTCTTACCTATTGTACTGAACTTTCTAAGGCCCCACCCTTTGATTCTTGGTGCTTTTCTCTTTTCTTCGACAGGACTGATTATAATACAACAAAATGAGCCTCCTAAGCCTTAATCAGATGTGATATTGATATCAAAAACAACATAAAATTGTAACCTAACAGAAGCTTCTATTTTCTTGTCATCTTGCTCACACAAGTCATCCAGATTTGTAGTATTCTCACAATTTGTGCTCATCTCTGTATCAGTGACTGCTAAAGAAATCTCACTGCTATGGTTCACATGCATTTGACACGACCTCTAGGTGAATTAAGCCACTGCATTGCCAAGTTAGAACAGTCACTGATTGTTCAGTACAGAAAACACATATGCTACATGCCGTCAATTGTACTAGTATAAAAGCATAATGTAGTTATGGTAACATAAGATAGAATGCCATAAAAACAGACCAAATCCCTTCCATAAAGCTTTCTCTATGTACATATTTATTTATTTGAAATGTATCCATATATATATATATATAGATAATAGAATTATAAGAGGTGATTAGAAAAATATGTTGAGCTTAAGCATCAGTGAACAATTGCACACTTAAATATAACTTATAACAAATCTTCATGTGAGACTAAAGTAAGGTGTCACATAAGAACTGCATTGAAAATTCTCTATTAGATAGGGAAGAAAAGTCCACACAAGGAAAAATAAATTATGAGCAAGAAATAGCCAAAGGTGAATCCCAAATCCCAATAGTACAGGAAGATTCTAATCCATTTGCCATTAAAATGATTCATTGTTGAAGTTAAGATGCTCCACACTGATTAGCCACACATGAACAAATCATTGAGATCTAGTTGTTCCACTACCAAATGAGAGATGATTTTTGAAATTGAATGTGCATTCCTCCAACTGAACAAATGGGTGGTTCCGCCTCGACTAAATAGTGTCATGACGGCATCGTAGAGAGTCATGAAACCCTAAGATGCTCCAACCTATTAATCTCACATGGATAAGTTCAGTGATCTAGTACATCCATATATCAGAAAGATGTCCCTTCTCTTGAGTGACTATCCATTGGCTCCACCCAAACTTAACATGCTAGACCTCTACCTTCGAGTGCTGAGAGGGTATATTGACCCATTAATCTCGTATGGATAATCGTAGTGATCCATTATATCCATATATTAAAAAGGTGTCGCCTCCTATTGCGAGATGGAATGAGCTTCTCACTCCAATTCAAAGAATGGTGCCAATTTCATTCCCAAACTAAAAACTCACATCTCGGACACTGGATGGACCATAGTAACATCAAACACGTCTAACTACATTACACACAGCATCTGCTGAAACAGAAGAACACGCCGGAGCCACTCAACTTTAACATGCAATTACCACGAACAGATTGGGGCTAATGCAAACTTTACGTTAGCACCATTACGACTCTAATTAACACCAACATTTTGATCATAACTTGTTCCACAAGTCACGAACAAACAAACAGGAAATATAACATCCAAACAACAAGATGAATCAGAAATAATCATACTTACTGCAAGAAGAAAAAAAAAACCTAAATGGATTTCTGAAAAAGCGAAAAGGAGGAAAAGGGAAGCAAGAGATAGCTGGGCCGAGCTAGTCGAAAGGGAAAGACAGGATTAAAGCGAGGCATTAATAGAAAATCCAAGAAGAGGGGAAAACGAACCAGGTAAAGAGAAAAGAAAAGGAAAGGAAATGCTTTTGCTTTGGGAGGAAGAGAGGAGGAGGGAAACGAAATTTGGAGTGGCGAAGAAGACTATAAGATTTGACTGGGGGGAATCTTGACCGTGCACGTTGCTGGATTTGATCATTTGAAGCGTTGGATTTGGTCGGTTGGAATCCCGACGAGACTGAAAAAGGAGCGAAGTACGGAGCATGGTCGCTGAGTCTGTAGTCGTTTTTCTATTTAAAAATGAATAAAATTATAAATAATATTCAATAAAATTTTCTTCTGAATTATAAATTCGGCATTCTATTAAAAAAATGAAAACAGATTAGTTAGTAAAGATTAAATTCTCGAGACTAAAAACGCCATCCACATACAAACTAAGAAGAAATTGGAGAATGTAAAAGTCTGAATTAAAGCTTAAAAATCATCAGGGAAAAAACATTCGAGTTTAGCTTACAATGCCTTAAAAAACTTCTGCCTGCAAAAATAGGAAAATTCATAACTAGTTCGAGTTGAAACTAAAATTGCACAGTTGCACAATTCTGCACTTGCTTTAGCTTTCAGTTTGTTCTCTCAACCGACGTATAGTGCTCCTCACGGTCACGGCACTAGCAGTGCTGCGCAAAATGAAGAACGAGGTGTGAGCAAAAGAAATGAATGAAGAAACCATGCGAGGTGTTAGAATTTTTGTTCTCACTTCAATGTATAAGCACCGCCAGCCTTGACCTTGCCACAATCCTTGCAGCCCCAGATTCCAACTGCCTTTCTTTTCACAGCAAACTAACAAAACGAGAAATGTGATTCAGTGGTATAATCTCTTAAACAATCAGACGTAGATGTCTTAAACAACCCATTTGTGCATCGCAACTTAACGAAACGAAAAGTGTAAAATATTTTTTCAACAAATTTTTTTACACAGGAACATATTTCAGGTTTGTGTGGTGCGTGGAGGGTAAAATAAATTTGACAATGAGTTAGAAAAGGTCACTCGGAATGGCTTGTGAGGGATGCCAAAGGAACAAGGGGCTTGCCGATGAGCTGTGAGTAGCACAAAGGGACTGCTGGAGAATCTCACATCGACTGTGGAGGGGCTAACATAGGAGTGAGGAGAGAATGAGTTACACTCCAAGGGAGAGCATAGAGAATGGCTTCCACTCATCTCGAGCTGAACTCATTCCCCACCCATCCAATTTTCTATTGGGCACTAAAAGGTTTCATCGACCAAGATTTATAGTGCCGTAGATGAAAATAGGGAAAGAATTTTGAAAACACACACACACACACACACACACACAAGCATTTTACACAAAACAAGCAAACCCTAAATGTAACCATCCACACAATGCTTATAAAATATGAAAAATAGAAGATTTCTATTGGATTCTAATGCTTCAAATTTACACACGAGCAGGTGCAGAAGAGCAAGGTAGAAGCTAGAGGGAATAATTGATCCTACCCAACACTTGAATTTTCTAGATATTGTACTAGGGTAGTCATGGAAATTCAACTTTGAGCTCATTATATTTATGTAATTGAGACCACAAATTAGAAAATATTAATCATAACAAATTTTCAATGATGCATCTTGAAATATGACTAAGATTTCACCAACATAACCATATATTTTAAATTTTATATTCACACTAAACTGCCACACAAACTTGATAATTTTATTGGATCCATAGCATCACTGAGTAAATATTCAAATGGTTATGATCTAGACAAAATCCAACACCTAAATGCTTAAATTAGATGCAGCGGTTGACAAAAACAGCATCAGTAGCCTTAAACACAGTTTCAGCTAATCAACAAATATAATGGAGTTCAAGTTTTTACCTTCCCACAGAATTCACAGAAGTACTTGGCATGCTGAGAAACCTCCATTTTCTTGATTTGCTTTCGCAAACTTGCACCATATCTGGTACCTATACAATCCGACAAAAGGGCAAATTCAGAAACAGCCTTCACGGCGAACATAGATTGAACTACTGAACTATTTGATTACCGTATTTGCCAACAATTCCAGCCTTCTTCGTGCGCTTCGTCTGTATTTGGATGCATGAAAAATGAGCACAGTTAGTAGAAGGAATATTGTCGAAGAAGGAGAACACATTTCACAATCCAGTACCCGATCCAATGAGAATACGAGTGCATAGCCATGAAACATACAAGCATCTCGCAAATAATGTGCCGATTATTAACTATCCATGGCAGAGACGGATGCTGTAAACTCGCTACTCTAACACGAAACACCATTTTGCTACTAACTTTTCACTCGCTACTCTAACACGAAACACCATTTTGCTACTAACTTTTCAAAATCCATGAAACTCCGATGCAAAAAATCTGCTACGCATTAAGGTTCATAAATGGTTCCTTGAAATTTCGAACTTGCTTTTCTTCAAACAAAAATACAAAAGCACCGTCGACCACATCTTGATCCCTCGGAACAAATTCAACTGACACAAAGGGATTCTACAGAATAAAGCAAACGCCAAGAGGCAGACGCTTACCATCTTGCCGGCGCAGGTTGTTAAGATGCGGCCTTGCTCCGGCGATCAACACGGTGAGGGAAACCCCAGAGAGCGGAAGCGAAGGCGGACCGCCATTTCGATCGAATTTATAGCCGAAGCCCTAATTCGGACGGAGGAGGATTGTTTGAAAACATGCCGAATCAATCGCAGCCGTCCCCGTGAATTATGGGCCCATACCGTCGACCCGAGCCCAAAATTAGCAATTACTTCGAACGGCATTACAGTTGACCGGTAACGGACGCTTCAGGGCAAATCGGCACCTAGAGATTTCGTCGTTCACTGTGTTAATGTAAGGGAGGGCAGATCTTCTCTCCCAAAAAAAAACCTCTATTCGTCTGTTCCGTTCTCTAACGACGATTGTTGAGTCGTTTAATCATCAATCGAAAATCATCGGCGGCCTTCAGCCACCGTTCTGAACAAAACTATACCCTGGGAGTACGATGAATCCGTCGGGATCGTCACAATTGCGATTTCGTCGGATTCACAGTCGAATCCGACGAGATTATAATTGCAACGATTCCGACCGGTTAATCGTTCTTCTAGGATATCATTTGATTCGGTACGACGATCCAAATTTATCGGTAGTGTTCGATCGACGATCGAACGACTCGTCGACCATCGTCAGGAAGCGAGACAGGCAGGACAAGAGGTTTTTTGGGACAGAGGATCCAAATTGAATGAGAGGAAAGCTAGTCATCGTCTCTGAAGGCAATACAGGAGAATGAATGAATGCTAGCTCGAGGTAGTTTTTGCAGAAATTTTTCAGGGTAAATTAATCATTGATGTTGCATTTGATTTATGGATGGAATACAATAGGTACGTACGAACTTGTAGTTCTTGATCACGCACAGTACATGGTTTAATGGTTGATCCCCTGTTACATATTTATATGTATGGTTGGAATGGGCTTTCGCCGACGTAGTTTCCCGGCGGGTCGTAGTTGCAGGAGATGATGACGCCTCCTTTGGCGCATTTGACGAGGGCGCAGCCGACCTTCTCGGTCTCATTCCACACCATCTGCGTGAAGTGGCCGCACATCTTCCCCGGCGCGCACTCGTTGCTGTCGCGGTCGTAGTCCTCCGCCTCCTTCGCCCACTCCTCCACCGCCTGCTCCGCCGTCCACACCGCCCCCGCGCCGCCCCAGAACAGGTTCTCCCCGTAGGGGCCCATGGAGTGCACCATGTCGCAGTTGCCGCGCCGCTGTTTGGTCCACCGCCGCGCGAACTTCGCCAGATTCCGGTCCCAGAGCAGCGGCTTCTCCTTCACCGCCACCCGCACCCGATTGTGGGCCAGCAGGAATGCCAACACCGCGCGCTTCTCGCCGGATCGAGGAGGAGGGGGAGGAGGGAGCGGAGATTTCGGGGTGATGCAAACGCTGATGCCGCCGACTATAGGGACGGTGAAGTTCTCGCAGACTCTGTCGCCGCCATTAACGGGGACGTTGCCGTTGCCGTTGCCGTTGCCGTAGCTGTTGCCGTTGCCATAGCTGTTGCCGTTGCCGTTGCCGTTGCCGGTTGACGGTGTAGAAGGGATTTCGACGGCGAAAGAGAGAGGGAGGAGAAGGAGAACGAGGAGGAAGAAGGAGAGACGAGACGGCAACGGACTCTGCTCCATCGGTGGGTCTTGCGCAAACCCGGGGTAGAGAAATAAAGAAAGCGCGCACTTTTAACGGTCTAAACGGCTAAGAATAGAGAGGGGCCAACGATATACGGAGAATGCCGTCCAATCCTTTGGTTTTTAATTTCATTAAATTTTATTTTTAAGGAATTAGTTTTTATTTTTAGTTCTCGCATCTTTAAAATAAGAAGGAAAAAGGTTAGATCAATTTTGATCTTATTAAATTAGGATGACCTAAATTTATACAATGAAACAACTCTATCACCTACCCTGACCTAAATTTATATAATTTTTTTAATAATCAAGTTATTCCCTCTTCAAACTCATTAATCCTTAAAGTTTTCCATTGACCACTAGAGTAAATTAAAATGCATTCATGGAGTCTCTTTCAAATGACCAAATCTCTTATGGTACACCACAGGACAATCTAAATTTATATAATAAAATGTACAACTGTAACATTAATGGTCTTCTAGGCCACCCACTATCATTGGAAAGGAGATAAATTGGGGAAGATAAGTAACAAGTGCTTAGATAGAGATAGTGAAATCCTTTGTCGATTTTTGATCCACCATCACTAAAATCTTGTCCCAAGCATTTTCCATTGAATCTTCCACCCAAGGGCAATTTAAATTTATATAATTATAATAAAAGATGATTATGTTCATCCCAAGCATCACTCATAGCCCGCTTCCAAATTATATGGAGGGACATAAATCATGGGGGTTAACTTATAGCCAACTGCAAAGTGACTAGGGGATGGGACGAGTTTTTTCCCCGAAGGCTTGTACCCACCGAGAATTAATCCCTTACTCTATTGTACTAAAGTTGTCACCCTTTAACTAATTAGGCATCCCCATGGGGACAATTTAAATTTATATAAGAAATGTGGTACCGCCATATTAGCAGACCCCCGTGACTATCCCGCGCCATTTAGAGAGAGTACGGTAGGAATCCAAATTGACAAGTATATGACCGGAAGTAGTCAAAAATGATGAAATTTTTAGTCGAGTTTCAACCTCTATTACTATAATAATACTTACCAACAGTCAGTTGAGGTCAATATTATTAAGAGTGGTTTAATATAATGTGAAAATATGTTTTTGGATAAAAATTGAAAGAGAAAAAAAAATCATCCCTATTACAAGTTACTTAGTAGATTTTGGAAGAAAAACATTATCTTCAATCTTATCTTTTTAAGTACATTTTTTAGTTTTTTGAGCCACCTCGGGCCAAGTTGCATCCCACCCAAGAGAACATTCTAAGATCCTATTCACTTTCGACAGAATCACATTATAATCCAAATTATTCAACCAAAGGTTTAACACAAAGTTAAATTGGCTCAATTTTCAATAGTTGAGATAAAATCTATTAACATTTAGAAAATTTTAAGGGATAAAAAGGAAACTAACCCAAACTCATGGACTTTGGTGGGAATTAGTGAAATGGGAGTGGTTGAATGTAATAATGCCATCCACTTAAATTATTCTCCTCTTTCTCTCTTTACACCGGATACCTCTTTTTCTTTCCCTTTATGTTTTCTTGATTCCCCGATCATCTCTTTCTCTACGACGCAACCGGGAAGCTGGAGCTGATCTCATCTTCCCAGGCTCTGGTGTCGCCGGTTCTGGTCGAGCTCTGGTGGTCTAGGGTCACCACTATCCTCTCCGACGGGTCTGCTCTTGTGCGCGATCACCATTCTTCACCGGTTGCAATAGGGCAGCTCAGATCCAGGTGGAACAGAGCATCATCTTCCATTTCCGATTTCGGGGTAGGTTGATGAGGAGATCTCGTGTTTCTTTTTCTTTTGCGATTGTTCGATTTTTAATCCTTGCTTAATTTTGTTCGGTTCTTGGGTATGATACCTGCGATCTAGGGTTCGGGGGAGTTCTTAGCTCAAATTTAGAGATAGAAGAGGACGTTTCTTCTTCCAGTCTGGTTTTCGACAGATTTGTACAGAGGTGGATGACCAACGAATCCTCAGGTAAGGGATGATGGGTTAGGTTTATTATTGTGTTGTGTTTCTTTTTGGAATCATGCTAAAAAATTCGATCGACTGTTAGATCTTGTTGAACCCAGTTCTTCACCCAGTCCTTCTGTTGTCTTTTGTTTGGATTGCGTTTCGATTCCTGGTGATCTTGGACGTTTTGCTTGCGATCAGATTCTGGGTCAAGAAGTTGGCTTCGACTGTTCTTCTGATCAGTTGGTGTTGATTTCTTCCTTGTTTAGAGGGGTGCTTTGTGTAGTTTTGGTTGTATCCAGGTTTCAGTTGGAGTTGGTTCTTTGATTTTTGTTGTGCTTGATCGATGTGGTAATGGTTCATATTCTGTGTTAGGGTTTTGGCTGGTCATCTATTGATCATTCTTGGTTTTGGTTTCTATCTCTTAGATCATTAAATTCAATTTGGTTTTTACCCTTTTCGTTGTGTATCATAGAGCTATTGGGTTTAATTGATTAAATCATGGTTGATTGGGTTAGGTTTGGGTTAAACCTAATCTGAACCCAATCTTTGTTGGTGATAATTAGGATTCAAACTTGGAAAATGAACCTAAATGGGATCTAATTCTAATAGTGATTGAGTAATCTTTTAGATGTATAATTAGCTGAGTAATGTTTTGATGTAGGGCATTGACGTAGTTCAGTCGTTACGGATATTATTTTGGACGGGGGGTTCTCGTCACATGGACTTTTTCATATCAGAGGCGGGTATCTCTGATTTATCTTCTGGATTAGTCATAGTTTATATGCTTGATATGCTATGTTTAGCGATAGAGTACAGCATCGTTATATCCCTGTGCGTCCTTTTTCTAATAGTGTTTATGCTAGACCTGGCATGTGATACCTATACCTTTAGGACTTAGGATATGGTGCATTATCTATGATCCTTGCATATCATGTTGATATAGGTGGACTAGATAGTGGATGTTGTTTGACTAGTGTCATGCATCATCGTGCACTATGCATCACTGTCGATCAGGGGCCCCCCTTGTGGGTGAGTCAGGTCGACAGTCATAGCTGACCTACCCATACGACCACTCATGGGTTAGTGGTTAACGAAGTTTGGGTAGTGTGCTATGTGCTGCTCCGCTTATGCACTCATGGGTTAGTGAATCGGAGTGTGATAGCAGACAGAATCCCTCATTGGGCAATCTATATACCAGGAGATGAGAGAGAGAAGTCTCTTCCCCATATATATACATGGGGTAGGGGTAACACTCAGATAGAGATATCCTCCAGAGATGACCTGGGGTAGGGGTGTTACTTCGGCAAGGAGGTAACATTCAGATAGAGATATCCCCCAGATAAGTCATGGAGTAAGGGTGTTACACCGACAGCATCACGTCTACTCAATCGCTCAGGAGCAGTGATGACAGAGTACTGATAGTAGTCACAACCCTACGTCGGAGGGTGGTCTCCGCTCAGCTTCCTCCCGTACATAGGTGACGATGTCTGACCGACGGCAGAGGTGACCATGTCATTGCACCATGAGCATACGCATATTTTGCATTTGCCGTGCTTGTTATAATTGGATGTTGCATATGATTGACATGCACATACAGGAGACCATTATGTCTGATTTTGGCGACCCCGCCACATTGGTATGGTGTTTTTTATTTCCCTTTCAGTTGTACTTATCATTGTCTGTACATGTGTTATCTCGATAGCCTGTTACTACTATTGCTAGCTTAGACTATTTTGCATATCTGATGAGATATCCGCTGAGTACTGTGAACTCACCTCGTTAGCTCCTTGTTTTTATTTCAGGATGATTGTTTGGAGTGGCCTGTAGCCTGTCCCAATTCGCATATTCTTCGAGACGATTTCGGGTTTTCTTTCTTATATTTTGATGGTGGTATATGTTGGTACCTATTTTCTGTTCCTTTTTACTTTACATTTCCGCTGCTGTATTTGTGTTTGGTTGTATCATTTTATACGAAGGTATAGTTGTACTTTTGTGTGCCCTAGAGGCCTCTGTTTCATTTTGTTTTATCGTAAGTCATACCGGTACGAAGCTTTTATCGTTGTTTTCGTTTTCGCTTATTTCAGACGTTTGTTCCAGCCCTATTGGCTGCGATACAATCGGCTGAGGTAGTCATAGAGGTTAGGTTTCCTGAGTTGTCTGCCAGGTCGAGGGAGTGGCAGTCCGGTCAGTATCGAACGGGCTGCTCCTCGGAGCGTGACAAAATTAGACTAAAACTAATCCATTTCACAGCAAAATTCAAACAACTTATTGTTAAAATTCTCATTAACGGTAGAACGTTACATAAGCTTGACCTTATAATCAAGATTTCTACCATAAAGCAGACCTTATCTAGTATATGAACTGATTTAGAGAATAAGAATTTCCTGAGTTGAACATCGACATTATTGAGGACTCGATCTTCACCTCTTTGCTCTACGAAAGGAGATGGATTCTCGTGTGTACTTCTTAGGGTTTTTACCGTAAGTTATTATTGTGAGAGTATGTCAATCGGAGGCTAGGTTTAAGTGCCTATTTATAATAACAACAAACCCTAATTATTAATGGATAGAGCAAAAGGCGGGACCGGCCCAATAAGAAATATAATCACTAGTCCGTCCATTAAAGCCTTAGTAATTAGGTCTAATTAAATAAATTATTAAAGACTAAATCAACTAATTATTATCTATAGGCTAACATAATGGATTGGGGACCCCGTCGAATCCAACATTCTCCCACTTGGCCAAAGACATAATTAGCCTCAAAATAGGTTTAATATACCGGTAACGTTATATCCTTAATAATCCATATCATCTAAATATTTGATCAGATATAGGTCGAGATCCAAAATCATATGTAATAGATTCATTCCTAACTCACAATCCTACATTGTCGATGTTATGGTTCAATAAACATAAATGGTCCTTTAGTGATTTATTTATAGAAAAATGATAGGGAGAGTGAAAATGGGAGAGTGAAAAGCATAGTGAATGACGTGACACCTTGCATGCAGCGATCTCCGACGGGTTCATCGTGCCCCCAGGGTATAGTTTGATTCGGGCGGCGGCCGAAGGCCGCCGATGGTGTCCAAGCGATAATCGGACGTGTGCATGTAAAGTGTCACGTCATGCCACGCAATGCCACATCATTCATTATACTTTTCACTCTCCCATTTTCACTCTCCTTATCATTGCTCTTATTTATAATGCTTAACGTTAATGCGCAAATAAAAGCAATAAATCACATGATCATAAATAGGATTCAAAACATTACAAATGTGATCACAAATCAATATCCAAATCTAATAAATGACCTCTCTAAATTAAAACTTGCAAAAAGTTCCAAATTATGTACATGCTCGTGAAACATCTTGGGAGGCAAGACTTTTGTCAATGGATCTACCACCATAGCACTAGTACTAACGTGCTCAATGGATATTAACTCGTTTTAGATCCTTTCCTTCACAATAAGGTACCTAATGTCAATATGCTAGGAAGCACTACTTGACTTGTTATTCTTAGAAAAGAATACGACAGCTTGGTTGTTGTAGAATAGTTTCAGTGGTCTGGACACAGAATTCACTACTTGAAGTCCCATGATAAATTTTTTAATCCATATAGCATGACACAGCACTTTATAACAGGCTACAAATTTCACTCCCATGCTTTATACTTTTCCACGAAACAAGTGCTCCAGATAGCATAAAAACATATCAAGATGTAGATTTTCTAGTATCGAGGCATCATGCATAGTCAGAATCAGAATATCCAATGGCCTCGAGAATATTGGATCTCCTATAAATGAGCATGAAATCTTCTGTACCCTGTAAGTATCGCATAACTTTCTTGGTATTCTTCCAATGGTCCACTCCTAGATTAATTTGGTATCGACCAAGTATGCCAACAATATATGTGATATCTAGATGCATACACACTTGGTCATACATTAGACTCCCTACGATAGATGCATAAGGAAATTACTCTATCTCATTAAGCGCCAACGCGGGGTCCTAGGGCACTGTGATAAGTTGAACCTGTCGCCTTTATAGACTGGTGCAACTATCGAAGAACAATTATGTATGTTGAATCTTTTTAAAACCTTTTCAATATAGGCTCTTTGAGATAGACCCAACATACAATGAGATCTATCCCGATGAATTTTAATTCCAATAACATAAGAGGCTCGACCGAAATCTTTCATATCAAATTTACTTGATAGAAAATCTTTTGTCTCTCGTAGCATGCCTAAATCATTACAAGCAAGTAAAATATCATCTATATACAGTACGAGAATGATAAATTTGCTTCCATAAATTTTCATAAAAATGTATTGGTCGACAACGTTCTCCTTAAAACCAAATTTACGGATCACCTCTAGAAACTTCAAATACCACTATCGAGATGACTGCTTAAGACCATAAATGGATTTCTTAAGTGTGCATACCATTTGTTCCTTGCCCTCAACCAGAAACCCTTCCGAGTGCGTCATATAAATATCTTCACACAAGTCACCATTAAGGAATTCAGTTTTGACATCCATTTGATGTAGCTCTAAATCAAAATGAGCTATAAGGACCATAATGATACAGAATGAATCCTTTTTAGACACGGGTGAGAATGTTTCATTATAATCAATATCTTGTTTTTGTGTAAACCCTTTAGCAACCAAACGGGCCTTGTACCGTTCTACATTTGCTTGAAGATTCAGTTTGGTTTTAAAAACCCACTTACAGCCTATCGGTTTGAATCCTTGAGGTAAGTCTACAAGGTCTCACACAATATTTAATTTCATTGAGTTCAACTCTTCGTTCATGGCTTCACGCCATTGAGGTGTTTGGTCGCCTGTCATCACATCATTAAATGATGTAGGATCATTCCCAATGGAATTATCACAGTTATTGAAATAGACAAAATCTTTGAGAGTAGTTGGCGTTCGCACACGTTCTGACCTTCGTAAGGGTGGGTCATGAAAAGTAATTGGAGAAGATTCATCAATGTGGTCTGAAGCATTAGGCTTCGTCTCATTATTTGATGATGCTCCCATAGAATTAGGGATAATCAAATCATTTGAAATAATGGGAACATTTAAAAGTTCACGTTTCTTTTCAAAAATATTTTTGCAAGACGTGTTATCACCATAATTACCAGCATCTTCCAAAAATATTGCATGTCTAGTTTCGATTATTCTCATGGTATGTGATGGAACAAAAATCAATAACCCTTTGAACATTCTAGGTAACCGATGAAATAACAACTTATTGTCTTGGGATCGAGCTTTCATATAGTTGGATTGTAAATTTTGGCCTCAATAGGACATCCCCATACTCGCATATACCCAATATTTGATTTCCTCTGCACACACATTTTATAAGGTGTTTTAGGCGTAGCTTTATTAGGAACACGATTAAGTATATGTATAGTTGTCTTAAGTGCCACAACCCAAAGATACTCAAGTAAAGGAGTTTGGCATATCATACTTTGTACCATATCCATAAGGGTACGATTACATCTCTCAACGATACCATTTTGCTGAGGCGTGCCCCGCATAGAAACCTGAGCAATATGCCACATTCCTTGAGAAATAAGGCAAAAGGTCCAAGATTATGACTTGAGTCAGTGAATCCTCCGTAATATTCTCCTCCTTTGTCAGATTGAACCACTTTAATATTTCATATTTATAATCCTTAAAAACCTAGAGTGCTTCAGGCTTTTCACGAAGGAGATAAATATATCCATAGTGAGAGTGGTCGTCAATAAAGGTGATAAAATAGCGATGCCCATGAATACCAGGAGTATAAGGACCACTGATATCAGTATGAATCAGTTCTAGTAGTCCATTACTTCTAGTGGCACCACATTTGTTCTTTTGTGCAAACTTTCTTTAATACACTTAATACATGTGTCAAAATTAGAAAAAGATAACGAATGAAGTATTCCATCTTTAATGAGACGTTGCATTCTATCTCGAAATATATGACCCAAACGTTCGTGTCATAATATTGAAGAATTCTCATCCATTAATTTCCTTTTGTTGCTGACTGGGTCATACAAGTTTCATGCATGGATTCCAATATGTTCGCAGAAGAAACATTTAAACATAATTTAAAGAGGTCTCCCTCTAAAATACCAGAACTAACAATTTTGTTATTTAATGAAATGACAAAACCTTAATTCTCAAACAAGACAGAATATCCATGAGTGACAAGTCAAGAAACTAAAATAAGGTTTCTGTAATACTGGGAACATAAATAGCATCAAATAAATCCAGTTTAAAATCACTCTCCAAAAACAAAGGGAGAGTTATTATGGCTTCAACTGGAACTTTATTTCCATTTCCAACCAAAATGTTACGTTCTCCTTTATTTAGCTTCCTCATGGAATGGAATCCCTGTGATGAACAAGTATTATGTACAGAAGCACCAATATCAATCCACCATGTATCAGTAGGAACATTTGCAAGAAATGATTCATAACAAACATAATTAAACATTTTACCCTTTTTAGGTAACCACTCCTTGAATTTTGGACAATCCTTCTGTAAATGATTAGGCTCACGACAAAAGTTACATTTACAAGTCTTGGAACCTGAAGTCTTTACCTTATTCCCATCATTCTTTTTCTTCACATATCTTTTATCCTTACTATATTGTTTTCGTTTCTTGCCCTGTCGTTGAGTGGTAAAGTGGGCACTATCAGGAGTCTCAGCCTTAAGTCTTTCTTCTTCCTAATCACACATACTGATCAGTTCGCACATTTTCCATTTCTCTTTTTGAGGATTATAATTGATCTTGAAAGGACCAAACTGAGAAGGAAGAGATATCATAATGAAATGAACGTGAAAGCCCTCAAAGATCTCCATGTCGATGGCCTTAAGCTGAGCAGTCATATTATTCATTTTTAGGATATGCCCACGAACACCATCAAGATCGTTATACTTAGAAATTACCATTTTGATGATCGACGTGATAGCTAGTGCTTTAGAAGATCTCTGAAATTGTTCCTCAACTGAATCGAGGAAGTCCTTAACATTTTCAGAATCAGGCACGCCTCCTCGAATATCCGACGATATGGAACCTTTCATCATCATAAGTGATAAATGGTTGGACCTTTCCCACTTTTCATAAGCAGACTTTTCATCTTAAGTGTTAGTGTTTGAAAAGGGGTAGGTTCACCAACTCATAAGGCATAATCAATGTCCATAACACCCAAGACGAGGTGAATCTGTTCGTTCTATTTCTTAAAATTGCTACCCGTCAGAGTTTCAATGGATGTGATTTGGCTCGTAATCGAAGTTGTAATCACAGAGTTAAATCATGCTCATTAGCAATCATAATCATAAGACATAAGTGATTGAAGAAGTATATTTTAATGGGAAAAACAAACATATTTACTGAGAAACAATATATTCGTGCAACCTTCCGTTGGATCGACTATAAAACATATTTAAGCTTTCTCCTTTATGCATTAGCGCTAAAGTATGAAAAATAATTACATAAGTTTTTCATCTAGAAATTAGCAAAATATCATAAGCTTCCGTTGGGCCGATTACGATAAATGCACATAAAATTTCTCCGTTACACTTTAGCGTAATTATAGAATTGAATTTATATTACCGTTGAGCAGAAAATAAATTCAGACTAAAATTAGATATTACATTAGTATCAAATTATGATAGAGTATAATGGTATACATTATCCATCGAGAAAATAGCAAATATTATAACCTTTCATTGGGTCGATTGTAACAAATGCATGAAAATTATTTCCATAAAAACTTTAGTATAATTATAGTTGAATTCATCTCACCCTTAGGCTGAAGACAAATGCATACTATAATAAATTTCATTTAATAATTAATAATTAAAATAATAATTTCCGATTGGGTCAATTATTGATTTTAATTTAAGAATGGAACATAAATGTGTTTTCGTTGTTCCTATTTATTTAATTGATAAATCTTCCATTGGGCCGACTTATCACGAAATTAAATAAGAGCCACATATTAAATTTAATGTATTTAATTCACTCAACTCTAGCTCCTCCGCTAATCCAGGGTTAATACGACGGAGGTAAATTACGAAAGATTTTTTTATATTGTAGGTGGCAAAAGGCGATTCACTTTCCCAGCGCTCCCGTCAATCTGTCCCAGGGTCAATACGGAGGTGGTAAATCACAAGGGCTACTAGCCTGGATGCTGTGGCTAGTGCGTGGGAAGAACGGGCATATTGGTTTTGTCAAATTTTAATTCTCAAACTTTAAGATGATAATATTCATGTATTAATTATTAATTCATTTTGTATTGATTTTTTTTATATTGTAGTAGTTACTGAGTAGATTTAATTTGATAAATCAATCAGAGGAGATTGACAACTCACAAAGGAGAAGAAGGCTAAGTTGAGATGGGCATTGTTAACTTACAGCTTTTTATTATACAATGTGGATTTGAACTGCTAACTAAGCACTTTGAGCTCATTTGATAATTCATTAAATATGAGACACCCTTTTAATTTGTATCCATTTTCCTTCTATTCGAACACAGTATAAGGAAAAGGAAAAGTATTACTTTTTTTCTTCTTTCCCACGACTATCTAGATAAATAAAAAATAAAGAGAAATTAATTTTCTCTCTTGGTCACAAGTAAGAGATTTTGATTGAAAATGGTAATAGATTTTGACAATGAAAATGATAATAAATTTTGATAATGAAAATGGTAATAGATTTTGATTGAGGGATTTATAAGTTTAGTGATAATCTAGTGGGGGCTAGATTATAAAATCAAGGGTATCATATCCATATTTTGATTCCGATTCTCGTATACCAAGCATCATAAATGAGAATTAAATAGATTTCATTCTCATTATCGCCTTCCAAACCTGCTTACCAAACGCCCCCTAATTTGATTTCTTTCCATTATTTTCCATCAATGAAATTTAAACATAGCTTAAGATTGGATGAAAGGCAAAAGCATTTGAAACATTGCACCAACAAAATTAAAGTTGAATCAATGCAATCACAAAAATCAAGAGCATCAATTGCAACTAAACTATTTTGCCAATTGCATTTGTGCTTATATCAATATTGTTGGCACACCGATTTCATTGCGCAATTCGACTTCATGGAGTCATAGTATTAAACAAGATAATGCTTAAAATGAAGTGGATGTTGAGCTTATTATACAAGCACATGTTAAGGAATAAAAAGATATTAACACTATAAAAAACAAAAAGCAATCACTTTTCTTAAAAAAAGAGATAGAGAGAGGGAGACAAGTTTAGGCTTATTGACACATCATGTAGTTTAGTTAGGTTTGGCATGGAGGCCTATCAAGGCCAATGAAAGTGGTATTGAGATGCTCAAAAGCATGATAGATATATGCTTCCATCTTGCTATCAAAGAATAAGGTAGGCTTATGATAATTCCTTGTCATTTAAAATTATATAAATGTCATAGTCTAAACTTTATATCATCAAGGGTGAAGTGGCTAATTCCTTGATGCTTTTGCTCCACATAGTTTGTATTTATTTGTTGTAGCCCCTATAAGTTATTCTTGGATGGTTAAGGGAATGGAAGCTTTTGAGGTGGGCCTATTTTTTATTTGGAAGTGGAATGTGACTTGTTGATCTATAAAGCTATTAGATTTAAAAAAAAAAAAATTGGAAGTTTTGTTTTAGAGAGAATAATGGGAAAATGCATGTTCCTAATTAAATGCTTAACACATATTAATCAATTAAATCGAAGAAACAATAACAATTTGAGGATTAGTGTGAAAGCCTAGCTAATTGTTGATATTAAAATGTTAAACTACTTTGTTTTTTGAATAATCACTTAGATGGGTTATTTATGAAGGGAAAAGGGTATATTTTGCCAACATGAAATATTTTAGAAGGCCGTTTGATATTAATGGAATATTGGGTAGTATTTTAAAAAATATCATTAAATGCTGGGGGCATGTTGAAAATTGCTCTGGATATGGCTTGCTGGCACTTCCTTCGTGCAGAACAAATTAAATTCCAGCTGAAGAATCTGTTCTCCCTCCAAGATCGTTCCTTTTCCACTTGTCGATCCTAATCAGGGTGGAAAAGGCCTCACGATATCACCAAAATCCCATCTTGTTGCTGTTATTAGACCGTATTGGGATTTTTGTTTCGTGTTTGTCTTTTATACTAGGCCATTCGATCTTCCCGGGGCCGGGCTAGACGGAGAAACTGCCTCCTGGGCGATGGTGAAGGGAGCGGTCGCGACGGCGGTGACTTGTGCTGCGGCGGCGTGCGCCGTGACGGCCCTCGTCGTGGGGCAGCGGGCGCAGAGCTCCGTCCGCTGGGCTCACGTCGACGCCGTGGTGAGAGAGCTCGAGGAGAGCTGCGCCACGCCCATCAGGAAACTGAGGCAGGTGGCGGACGCGATGGCGGCGGAGATGCACGTCGGACTCGCCTCCGAGGCCGGCACCAAGCTGAAGATGCTGATCAGCTACGTCGACAACCTTCCCACCGGGTAAACGCCGCGCCAATTTTTGCCATTTGTGAACTTGTTAACGTAGACACCATCTTCATCTTCATCTTGATGAATTTGTTGCGACATACAGTTTTGATCTTTTCTTCTATTGTTTCCCTTTCTCTGATCGAACTACTTTATCATTTTCCCTTTCAGACTTTGAACAAACTCACAACATACAAAACTTGCAGGGCTGAGGCAGGACTGTTCTATGCATTGGACCTTGGCGGAACCAACTTCCGGGTCCTGCGAGTGCAACTCGGGGGGAAGGAGGGCCGAGTTGTCAAGCAAGAATTCGAGGAGGTTTCAATTCCTCCACAGCTCATGACTGGAGGCTCAGATGTAACTCAACTGCTTAAAAAGTTGTATTCTTTTTCGCCTTCGTAGAACATCTAAATTCCTCTGCTCCATGTTTCTAGGAACTGTTTGATTTCATCGCTTCAGCTTTAGCGCGGTTCGTTGCTTCTGAAGGCGAAGACTATCACCTTCCTGTTGGTAGACAGAGGGAGCTTGGCTTTACCTTTTCTTTTCCGGTGAGGCAGATCTCCATAGGATCGGGCACTCTTGTAAAATGGACAAAAGGATTCAATATCGATGCCACGGTAATCTAAACCTTCGTCTATCTCTCCAAAGCTACAAAGCATTTGTAGCGACACAACCCCTCTAACTCCATCTGATGACTTTCTAGGTTGTGCATAAGTCTTTCCACTCCCGGCAGTGGATTTTGTCTTCCCCAGATTCGAACCCTAGACCTCCACGACAAGTACTAAGGTTCCTTGAATCTGGTAGCCACGGAACCTTTGTACTTGTCTTGGAGGTTTAGGGTTCGAATCTGAGAAAGACAAAAACCCACTGTCGGGAGTGAGAAAACCGTAGGACATGGTCTAGAGAGCCGCTTGATGGGGAGCAGATCTCCTGGTCCGCATTTTTGCGGAACAGAGGATGGTCCACTCCCAATTGCGGCCGGATCGCGATCGTGATCCTGCCACAATTTGTTATAATCTTTTCTAGGATTTATCATGCACCCCAGGTTATAATTTAGGTTTGAACGGATGGTCGGAAGCCACCCGACGACCTAAACCCTAAATTCTAAACCCTAAACCCTACATCCCAAACCTAAATCTTTCATCGTGACCTTCGGGTGGCCTCCGGCCACCCGCCCGAACCTAAACTATAACTTGGGAGACACGATGAACCCTAGAAGGGATTGCAACAAATTGCGGCCGGATCGCGATCGCGATCCAGCCGCAATTGGGAGTGGACCATTCCCTGATCCACAAAAATGCGGACCAGAGGATCTAAGCTGCGCCTGATGGGACTAGAGGGGTCGTGTCGTCACATAAAAGACACCTTTTTATTGTAACGACCTGACCCGTCTACCCGACCCCCTGGCCCCTTGGGCGGCCAAATTCTATTTTTGACGACCCAACAACCTGGCTCCTTTGGTCGTTGACCGTCGACCGTCGACCGTCGACCGTCGTTATTCACAAGAACTTTCCACCCTTGGCTAGTGGATTTTTGTCATCCTGGTGGCTATCAGGATTCATAAACTCTAGTACTTAGCCTAGAGGTCTAGAGTTCGAATCTTGGGGAAGGCAAAAATCCACTGACCAAGAGTGAGAAGTTCTTGTGAGTAACGACGGTCGACGGTCGACGACTAAATGATCCAAGTTGTTGGGCTGTCAAAAATAGAATTTGATCGTCCAAAAGGACCGAGGGATCGGGTCGACGGGCCGGGTCGTTACACAATCATATCGATGAAGTTGAGTTTATGACCTTGTCGACGTTGCAGGTAGGGGAAGACGTGGTGGCCGAATTGACCAGGGCCATGGAGAGACAAGGCCTTAATATGCGAGTGTCGGCTTTGGTGAGTTCTTTGCTCCTCTGCAATTCCATCTGTGATAGATAAACTCGACGAGTAGTTCTTTCGGTGTAGGTTAACGATACGATCGGAACGTTGGCTGGGGGAAGATACCATGATGAAGATGTAGTTGCTGCAGTGATATTGGGCACCGGCACGAATGCAGCTTACGTTGAGCGAGCCGAGGCGATTCCTAAATGGCATGGACCGTTGCCCAGATCAGGAGAGATGGTGAGATCTCTCACCATGAAAACATCTCGCACACTTGAACTGTTTGTAATTCTGACTTCTGATCATCTGTCTAGGTTATCAATATGGAGTGGGGAAATTTTAGCTCATCTCATCTACCTATAACAGAATATGATCGAGCGTTGGACAAGGAGAGCTTGAACCCTGGTGAACAGGTGAGACTCGCCTACATGGCCCCGGGCTTATTTCGGTTGTAAAATTCGAGCTTCACGTACGTCAGGTAATGGCAGATTTACGAGAAGTTGATCTCCGGAATGTACTTGGGAGAGATACTACGAAGAATTCTCCTGAGATTGGCTAAGGAAGCTGCTCTTTTCGGAGAAACTGTGCCTGAAAAACTACAAGTTCCATTCGCACTGAGGTATAATATATGATGACTTTGTTTATGCAGATTTCTACATATTTTGAATGAGGTATTTGCAGGACTCCAGTAATGTCTGCCATGCATCACGATCGATCATCCGATCTTACTGTGGTTGGCACTAAACTGAAAGATGAATTGGGGGTACGATCATTGTTGCTTAGATTTCGATATCCGCTGCTTGATACCAAAATCTGTGTTTGCCTTTGAGTTTCAGATACCGAACGCCTCTCTCCGAGTCAGAAAGTGGTGGTTCAGATATGTGACGTCGTCGCGAGACGCAGCGGGCGCTTAGCTGCCGCCGGCATCCTCGGCATCGCGAAGAAGGTTGGCCGTGATGATGCGGGGAAGGAGGGGAGTCGTGCGCCGAGGACGGTTATCGCAATGGATGGTGGACTTTACGAGCATTACGCGATGGTCAGTGAGTCGGTGCGGCGCACGGTGAGGGAGATGCTGGGAGAAGAGGCCGCGGCTTCGGTGGTCATCAAGATGGCGAACGATGGCTCCGGCGTCGGGGCGGCTCTCCTTGCGGCCTCGCACTCTCAGTACCTGGAGCTCGAGAAGTCCCAGTGAGGCCTCTGTGCATTCAATTCTCGGTCTAAAAGTTGCATGGGTAATGCTCCAATAAAGAAGAAGAGAGGATGCTGTTTATCATGCTAACATGATTGCGCATTGAGTTTCGATTTTCTTTTAAGACAATCTAAGTGTCCGGGCTTTGCCTTTATTCATCTACTGAATAAACTTGATGGAACCATAAGTCTAATTCGCAAGTTAAGATGCGTATTACAAATGAATTAAAGAAAAATACAATAGATAGCATTTGTTGAACTTTTTTTTTTATCATACAATACAGAATACAAGACTCTCTATGTAAGACGTATTAGCCCAACAATGTTACTGCATACACACAATTATAAATTCTCTTTAGTTAGCTTACAATAAATACAAACTTAGGCATATACACATCAATGGATGGTTTCTTGGAACACATTATAGCTGTTTCTTCCAAGTCAAAAGTCAGATAAATTGGTTCAAGTTAGGGGTTTTCTGATTTTGTATCAAAAACAAGATTCCATCATCTAATAGTCATTTGCAAACACAATCTCCATCTGCAATGCAGTACATATAACAGCACATAATACAGCAGTGTGGGCTACTAAATCAAACATATGATGCTACTTTTTCACAAACAGTTGATCTTTTTAACTTATCAAAGCATAGATTACAAACCTAGAGAAAACCATATTAGGAACTGAAAACAATGAGGTACAACATCGTTGTAACTAGACAGAAAGAATACAACTAAATGTGGTATGGACATCCTACCCTTAGGAACATCACAGTTAACCGAAAAGAACCACTCAAATGTGCCAAACTTATACCTGGTCAATCATCTAGTTGCTGCATCGTCACCGTTGGCCTAGAATGGATCACGGAAGTAAATCATATGGTGCAGGTCAGGGACATAAGGGTGCCCTTGAAATGTCAAAGCCAGCGCATATCTTCTACATAATAGTGGCAAGAATGCAGAAATCAGATTTATCTGAATGAAGAATATAGTTGGGGCACCTTCGTAAAAATTTAAATGGCTAGCAACAGTTACCTTCCAAAAACACATTGAGAGGTTACAGCTTTTTAGGAAGGTTGTAAGTTTTCTTTAAGAACCTTGTGGCAGCCTCGTCGTTTCTGTGGCATAACACCCGTAAAACAGTATTGGCCTCTGTAGGGCTCCAGTTTCCTGTGGTTGGAGGCAGTGGATACTTTGATTTGAGTGAAGCGCCATTTGTCTCAGTGATCAAACGTTTGAATCGCTCAATGAGACTCTCAGTATCAGCATGGAATAGAGGAGCACATTTTTCACTTGTGACGAAGCTTTTTCAACCAGTTCTTGAGGTAACCCATCGCCACCAGCCAGATACATCTCCTTCAGAGATCCAAAATCTTCTTCGATGATCTGTGCATCTTGACGAGAGAACACACGCATTGGTCCACCGGCAAGAAGAACCAGCAGAAACCCATCACAAGAGGATTTCATTAGTGCAGTTATGACACGGTTTCTTACCCTGTTGTGCACAGTACTGGATATAGTCTCCAGCACAGGATCAAGTGAACTTATAAAAGGGCCTACTCTTGAAGAAGCAATCTCACCGATGTACAAGGCATCCCAGAGAACATGACTCAAGTCGTGGAAGATCACTTTGTAAGCTGTCGTCTCACATAGTTGGAGAATTCCTTCCTGACAGGAGGCCAGAGTAAGTTGGAAACTGATATTTAACCCATTTGTTATATCTGCTTGTGCTGATTCGACATTCCTTAAACAAGTTGTTATTTTCTTCTCAAGATTCTCTAACTCTGTCCGTATGTACTGGAGTGAATTCATGCGAACACATAGTTGTGATAGACCAAAAGAATTACTATCTCTTGATCCAACCTGCGATCTCCTTTTTGGCAAATTCTGTGGCTTTTCTTTTTTCTTCCACAGTTTCGAGCCAACTTCGCATCTGGTCAGGGCTGGCAATGCAGGCATAAAACTTCCTCGTGTACCTAAACAGAGGGAGAAACCAACTGCTTACCAACTAATACTACTTCCAGTCGAAGCAACTAATTTGCAGTTTACATGGCACTTACCACATCCAGACTTCACCTTTATCGCATAGTGTTGCAGACTTTTATCAACTTCTACCAACAAATCGGGAAGCAAGTCTCGATGCATTGGTATAGGCAGTTGAAAAAAGGCATCTAGTGTCTCATTAATTAGCCGTAGAACTTCAGTTGCAGAAGGAGCACAGTTCTCCCTATTTGCTCCTGGGTTCCAGTTCTGCAGCGACGTTTCAAAATACATTGATCATCCAATATGAGAAATGAAGTTGTGTGTGTGTGTAAACTTTAACTGGATGAATTTTCATTATGTCTAGCTTAAATTGAACAACAGTTCATGATGAAATATGATTAACTGGACAACAATTTATTTATAACCAGGAAAGCAAATCCTGCATTTGAAAACCTTACTAAAAGATAGGAAACAGAGTTATGAATTGTTAATAAAAAATTTCAGGTAGATGTCATCAGTCTTTCACATAAGAATATAGATATCTTGGATCAATTATTCAACAAGAAGGAAATGGAGAAGAGTTTCTAGAGATTTTGTGATTGTCGTGAATAACCATTTTATATGATTATGGTGAGGTGAGACCTGTCACACTTTATCAATCAGAGTACACTTTTATAAATCAAAAAAGAGGTGGGTAATTAGAAAGTGTCACATATAAAAGGGAAAAGAAATGCAACAAAGAAGATATGCTAAGATGGTAATGTGTTGGGCGACTATAAAAATAAATGTAAATAAAATACTAAGAACCAAGAATAATTACGTTGAATCAATTGAACTTAAACGTGTAAGGAATAGAGAAGATCAAAGAAAACAACAGTGCTGTAATTAAAGTGGTTTAAGGGATCTGAATATTTCTATTGATTTATTACTGCATGAGATCAATGGAGGAACAAGATCCTTGTAGCTGATTCCAAATACATGAGACTAACTGAAAAGTCTTTTATCCAATTTCATATCTACAACTAGATAGGTCTGATCATGAAAAAAATCTAGTACTTTCACGAGTTCACTCAATAAGACATTTTTTCTATGCCATGTAACAAGTGAGACAACCATTATCTGTGCTCTAGCTTGAAGAGTGTCCTTAGAATAAATGGATTTCATGTCATATTCATTGAGTTGCTATGTAAGAGGTTTACACATATAGCATAGCTACTCACATTTCCAATTCAACTGTTCTTCCCCTCTCAATTCTCCCATGTACAAGATGCTCCACAGAATGGTACGAAGTTGGAGAAACATTGGACATTGGAACAATCAATGTGTGTATTCATTCCTATCATAAGTGGTGTTGGTCTAACCAAGGACCAATACTAAATCAAAATTTACAATCTTGGAGGAATATTTCACACATGCATTAAGCAAAAGACAAACCTCTTGCTGAAAGTTTCGTTCGGTCCATTCCTTTAGTCTGTCTACTCTTGTTTTGATCCACACCTTAACAAGATTAGCAATCGCGGATTCAGCCTCATAAGGTGGCATCTCCCGGATTAGTGACTTGCCTCCATCCTCACTGTCAACAGAATCTTCAACTGCAATATGCACAAGATTCTTCTCAAGCTTATCTGCAGCTCTAAGTACTTGAACTGCATCAGGTGTAAGTTCCGTAACACCAGATATGAACTGCTTTAGTTCATTTCCATAACAAGAATGTAGTGTGGCAACAGCAACACCTGCAGCAAGCGGATGCCATTTCTTCAATATCGAACTGAACAATTCTTTTTCTTTGTTTGCCAGTTCACCAATGTCCTTTGCGAGGATGGACAAAACAGGGGTAGGATTGTTCTGATTCTTTGAAGATCGCCTGCTGGAGTCTGCTTGTTCCATTTTCTGCACAAAATAAAAGGAATGATAATGAATATGACAATGTGAATTCAAGAACACAAACCAACCGTTTATTAATTATTCCATCAAGAGAATACAGGACAATGTATTATTGATTGTTCCCTTGCATGGGAATCAACAAAACTATGGAATTTGGATTAATGAGTCAGGGAAATACTGCCATTTCCTGTACGGAGTATGATCTGTTAAGCAGAACATGGTTTAAATGATTGACTAGTGACGAAGGCATCCGTAAAAGATAAGTAAGCATGGCCGGAAAAATAAATACAAACTTGACAAGATCTTACTTGGGCAAAAGCAGTACGAAGTGATGATCTGATATAAGTATCAACTCTATTACGGGCTACATCAGTCTCTTCCCTCCTCTTACGTCGATATTCATTGGAAATATCTTCAACCAACACCTTCGCAGCAGATAATCCTAATGATAGGATACCTTGCATAAATTCAATGTTACTAGCATTAAAAGTATCATGGTAAGCAAGAAGTCTTTTCTCAGTCCACCCTAATATGGAGCTCAAAGTTGAATTCAGAATCTTTGAATAACCAGGGTCTTTTGTTGTTTTAGCATCTTTTGCAACATCATCCATATGATTATCAGCTTCAAGCAGCAGATCAATTTCTACTTGATCAGTGGTAACAAACCGGTGAAACAATACCCAAGTAAAGCAGAGATTGTGAAGTATCTGGTTTATACCAAGGATGACCCAAGTCTTCTTTATCAACTCTAAAACCTCATCAATTTCCTCGATAATTGAGCCATCCTCGC
This sequence comes from Boesenbergia rotunda, assembly GCA_024364735.1. Lineage (NCBI taxonomy): Eukaryota > Viridiplantae > Streptophyta > Magnoliopsida > Zingiberales > Zingiberaceae > Boesenbergia > Boesenbergia rotunda. The sequence goes on along the minus strand of JAGFNQ010009841.1, from coordinate 48,911 downwards.
TGACATCAAAACAAGATTCCAGTAACATTTGGTAAAGGTAAAGATTGAGAGGAACACCATCAGCCCAGTGACAACAATCTGAGGTGGATCTGTCAGGGGATCTACAGGCAAGGGACATAACAGCGCTACGTAACACTTGCATTGACTCTGAATTTTTTCCAGTTTCAAGCAACTTGTCATGTGCTCCACGTATGATTTGTCTAAGCCGTTGTGCTGAAGCATCTGACTTCTCTATTGGAACGAGAGGATGCACTAGTAAACCAGCCTCAAGAACCTTTAAGTTTCTATGCTGCCAGGTTTCATATTCATGCTGGTCTGGAAAATCAGAAGCCTTGAATTGCTGCAATAATTCTAGAGGGAGAACCATCGACTCCATGCGCCTCCCAAGCTATTACGATGAACTTAAGTTAGTAGATACCAAGTAAACAGAATATTTACAAATTATTGAGTGATATGGTATCTGCGTAAAGTCAGTACAGATAAACAAACCATGTAGGCCTGATGTCAAGAAAATAGGGAGGTGTAGATATTAAACAATATTATTCGTGATATAGTAGTTTGGCCATTGGGTTCCAACCTATATCAAAAGGTTCCACTCCAAGGAAAGATACAACCTCAATAAACTAGTTAGTTCCTTTTACTAGGTGAAACAGTCAGTGCCAGTCAAAAGCCTAGATGAAAATTTGAAGCATTGTATTATCATTTGGCATCTAGATACGCAGAAATCTTGTTGACATGGATTTGAACTCAAATCTGTTCCTTATTCCTATTTTCCAGGTAGCAACGAAACAAAATCATATTTTGTCTATCAATATAGGCAATTATGTAGTTAAAAAGCAGGAAATCCTTTACAGACCACTAAGGGTTACCAGTCTGTTCACTGTTGAAATTCTTTGTTTGAGGACTAATGTACTACAAAATTAAGAAGTGAAGTAAACTACAAAATCAGAGACATCAGCAATTTCCATCAACTGTATGGAGTTAGATACTTTGGATCTTGCTCTGCCATTGACCTCCATAAAAGGTATGGCCATAAAAAGCAAACATTCCACCAGCGACAATACTCTACTGGTGATATGTGTACAAAACTATCATCTCGTTTTATTCTTGTATGGGTACCTTACTAAATAAACAATTTTTTCCGTAGTTAGAAAGTAAGGGTGAAAACTGAAACAGCAGAAGCATAAAAGATCATAGTGAATACATATTATCACACAAGCACATCTCCAACGCCACATACATATCAATCAAGAGAATAAAGTAAACCACTCATGGAGTCAGGATTCAAAAGTAAAATTTTGGAAAAGGAAATTTGGGCTGAACGTAAGATGTTCAGATCAACTGGATCAGAAGGAAACCAGAGAAGAATGAGAAATTTTAACATGCAAGAGGGGTACCCCTAGATCTATGATCTAGTTTCAAGAAATCGCAACTGGATCCACAGACTAAGATCTCCAGCTGACATTTCCGATAAATTATATAAAAGCTCATGGAAACTCACCATTTTTTCTATCACTTAAACAAGTCAGATCAGTTGATACAAATCAAAAAGTACAATGACGATGAGGAAGTGGTTGGGATCAACTGGACGGAATAATGAAAGCCAAATGGTGTGATCTCGGAAGAGAGAAGATCACCTGCCCGGCTGCAATCCGAAGCAATCCCTTCCGGATCCGCGAATCCGTCTGCTCGGAGACCCCCATCTGCAACCTCATGAGTTCAGCAACCGTAGCGGGCTTCCGGGCGGGCTTGGAGGGGGTGCTCTCCTTGCCGGGGCTCGCCTTCTTGCCTGAGGACGACTTGAGCCCGAGAGCCTTCTTCATCTTGCTGGCAGCGGTGGAGGTAAGCGACCTCTGCAGCGAGGAAGACGTCGTGGCGGAGGAGGAAGAGGAGGAGGAGAGGGTGGAAGATGGGGGCGTCCGCTCGGACTGGGGGATGTAGGTGAGTGGCTTGGAGCCGGTTGTACGGCAGCAGGCAACGAAGATCTCGTAGGCGGTCTCGCGGAGATCGGCGTCCGAGAGGGTGACGCCGAGGGGGCCGAAGGGAGAAGGGAGGTCGGAGGAGGTGGGAGGCATGGCGACGGAGGAGATGCCGTTGGTGTGGTCGAGGCTTGCTCCGCGGAAGAGACGAGCCATCACCGACAGGCGACAGCGGGGAAGCTTTTCTCGCTTTGTGCTACCGCTGTTGTTGCTCTGTGGCTGCTTTCGCTTTCAGCTTTGGGACGGAGGAGATTTGTAGAATAATAATATAGTCATGTTTTTACTAAAGTTAAGAAATTAGGGGAGAAAAAAAAAGAAGAAATTTTAGATTTGTTTTAAATCAGTCGCTTAAAAATAAATTTTAATAACAACATATCTGTATATAATTATTAAATTATTCACTTTGTTCAAACTTTTAAGATTTTAATGAAATAAGTAGTAATTTATTATTTTGAACAAATCTACTCGGCAACTTTTATGTGCAAAAATAAAAATAACGATAAACCACAATTTGCTTTTTGAAAGTTAAAATGGTGTGTTTATGATATTTTTATATTAAAATTTTTATTATTTTATTATTATCTCAATAAATAGATGTTTTATCATTTTAAATACCTTTAAAATATGCTCTTCCGATAAAAAATATTTGAGGTTGAGAATATATGAAAAAAAATATCATCTCTAAGATTCTCGTAACTGTCCTTGTACAGTGTAGCAATTAGACCTAAATTTAACTCGATTGTAAATATTATATAAAGGATACTTTTATATAAAAAAAATGTATTTATCTTGTCAATGTTATTTGAATTTAATCACCACAACTTTAAAAAGATTAAAAATATCATAAAATTATTATAGCAATTATTTAGTGGTCGTTACACTAGCCATAAAGTTAAATCAATCACTTGATTTATCACACTACAATTTTAAGACAATTTCGATCTAAATAAATTGGTAAAATATTTATTTATAAAAAATTGTTTGGTAAAAGTTGGGAGGGTGTCCTTTTTTTATCGATTCATTAAGGGAGAGTCCTATATTAATTTTTTATTAAAAGAATATTTCATTCCTGATAAAATAATATAATTATCCTCCCTAATTAAGGGTTAATTATCTTATTTTCCGTCTAAATTGAATGGGCTATATTAGATATGAAATTGTAATTGTTATAATTGTAACCGTTATAATTTCTACTACAATTGAACTGCTCCATAATTATAGCATTTATGATTTCGTTATAATAGGAGAAAAAAAATTAAAACTAAATTTATTCTCTTTTGAAAAAAAAATTAAATAATCTTTTTTAAATTGAAACTTAGTTCATAATCAATTATAAATCTTTGAGGAACTTCCTTCAACAGGACGGACATCAACTTTTTGTCTATTTTAATCAAGATAATTGGTATAAGAATATTAAAATAAAAGTATTTTTCTAAATGAAAAATATATTAAAATATTGTTATGATTTTCTAAAAGAGACAATTCTAAGAATTAGGAATGCTTTTTAATTTTTGTCCACTTTTTTTATTAAGAAATATGATATTTTAAAAAAAAAAGATAACAAATTTATAATAATATAACTAATAATTTTGTTTTAAAAAAAACTTAGAAAAATTATGCTATAATAAATCAAAGAAAAAAATACACGTTTATAAGAAAAATCAAAGTATATATTTACTAAAAAGTTTATGTTAGATATAACCGCAATTCAAACAATATAAATCAAAGTTTCTAAAAAAAATGACTTCTTACTTCATTGGACAATGTTCATATTTACGTTGTCAATATTAATATATTAATCATTCATCTAATAAAATGTTAATCACAAATGATTACATTCTCTTTCTTAGAATTCATAATAGTTACATCTTATTGCATAGAAACCTTGATACTTATAAGAATTAAAGATCTTTTCTAAGTTGATAATATATTCAAATTTATCACAATGTTAAATTGAAAATTTATTACGTATCTATTATTTCAAGTTGCTTAGGGCCATCAGCCATGCTGGTAATGAAGTTTTGTCCAAGTTATCACTAAAAAGTTCGAGATTTATATGGTATATTATATAAGATTTTCCTAATTAACAAAGACGGTTAGCTATCCGAATAAATTTTCATGTGTATTTTTTTAATTTATCCTTACAAATCAGATTGATCATTTTAAAATTAATCGTTTAATTTATCCCTACAAACCTTGATCATCTTTAAAATTAATCGAAATATCCATCCGGTGCAAATTATAAACAAGGAAATCATATGAGCTTCTATTTCGACTATTGAAAAGATACTATATTGTCTATCCAATACCCACAACAAAGTAAAGTAGTGAAACAGAAAAAATTTTAATATTTTTTTATCTAATCTAAAATTCTAAATTTTGATTAAAAAATAAAAGCACCAAATTATAAGCATCCATTGGAGGGAGGGACATATATTCCATCAGATATCCAATAACTTGTGGATTTATTTGATGGCGATTAATACCCAATGACCACTTGGCAATGTTTATCTAAAAATTATGAATGGTTTAATGGGTAAGAAAGTATCGAAAGGAAGCGTTAGGTGCAATTATGTAGTGGATACCGTGTCAATGTCGTTTGGAAAACCAAGAGCAGAAGATATAATTAAAACCATTGCACTTGAAAAGAAAATACTAACTATCGCCATCAATGCTAGTAATGGTGTGAGAAATCATCAACTCATTTTTTTAATTATTATTAAACGAACACTAGCAGTTGCCACCAGATGGGATCCTTTGTGACAGAGGATTCTTGGCCTGTCTATATTCATCCGTGACGGCCGACGAATAATTCGATCGTCGATCGGACATCATCAATGATTTTTGATTATTGTCCCGAATCAAATGATATCCTGAAAAAATTATGAACCGGTTGGAATCCTCGCAATTATAATCTCGCCAAATTCGACGGTGAATCTGACGAGCTCACAATTGCGATGATTCCGACGGATTTACCGTACCCTTCAGGATATAATTTTATTCGGGACGACGGTCGAAGGACACCGATGATGTCCAATCGACGATTAGACGACTCGCCGACCATCGTCGACGAGTGAGATAGGCGGGACAGAGAGCAAAGTGAGGGATCTACCCTCGGTTGCCACTAGTTGCAATTTAAAAAAAAACACAAAACTAAAATGCTAAAATAATAAAAATAAAAGGGCGCGTAAATAATGTAAATAGGGATATATTTTTCAAAAAATAAAAAGACACCCATCAAATATTTTATCCTAAAAATATTCATTATTTCAACATTATTATAGCAACTAATAATAGCTGTGTTAATTTATTTTTTTCCATATTATTATAGCAATTATAATTAATTGTTATAAATGTATAATACCTAATATAACTTTCATAACTCCTACAACTATTTTAAAATGATTTTGATAAAATTTTAAAAAAATGACTAAATTGATAAAAATATATTTCAATATAAAAATATTTAAAATTTAAGATATATATCTATACACACACTACAATGTATAACAATTATAATATAAAAAAATATATTTCACTTTAATCAAATTAAATCCTTAACACATATAACAGCTACCAGCTACCAAGTAGCTTTTTTGTTTTTAGAAATGCTCGGATCCGGGCGAGTAGTTTTCAAAGGGGTTTATAGGCCCGGTTGGATTCAGCCTGGGTCAAAGAAGGTCGGGCCGGATTGACCTCGGTTCAGTGAGCTGGATATGAACTTGGGCAGAAAGAGTAGAGGTCGAGACAGGTAGAGCCCGGGTTCGACCTCGGCCAATCGGGGCTGGTCGCCTGAGGTCGGCCACTCGGGGCTGGTCACCTGACGTCGGCCACTCGGGGCTGGTTACCCAAAGTCGGCCACTCAGGGTCGGTCCTCTGGGGTCAATCCCTCGGGGTGGTTCACTCTGAGGTCGGCCAATCGAGGCTGGTCACCTGAGGTCGCCCACTCGAGGCTGGTCACCTGACGTCGGCCACTCGGGGCTGGTCACCCGTGGTCGGCCACTCAGGGTCGGTCCTCTGGGGTCGGTCCCTCGGGGTGGGTCACCCGAGGTCGACCACTCGGGGTCGGTCCTTCAAGGTCAGTCACCCGAGGTCGGTCACTCGGGTCGGGTGTCTCCAGCCGAACGCCCTAAGGCCACCCCATGAACGGAAATGGTTCAAGATCTGGGCTTATCTGACCGACTCAGACTGCAAGTTAAGATGAGTCGACCGAATGAACATGGGCGATTAAAGAGCCACCTCCGCAGTGATAATGTGTCAAACCTCTGACATAATCATTACCTGACAAAGCCGCCAAATATTAATGAGGGTCAGAGGAGGCAGTTTAGACAGGTTGTCAGGCAGCTGCGACAGTCTCACAGGGCAACCAAAGCTGCCATTGGCCCAGTCTGCCTACTGACCCATCCTTAATGAGACAGGACAGCTCTGACATGGTAGAAAGCTTTCCCTCCCCCATATAAACCCCCCTTGGGGCTCAAAAGAAAGGATTGCTGCCCTTTGCAACCTCAACTCCACTTAGAGTGATTCCTCTTGGTCCGACCCGAGTGAGTGGTATCTGACCCGTGGTTAAGCCCGAGCCCGACCCCCCGTGCTATAGCAGACCAGGTCGTCTTGGTTAAACCGAGTGAGAACCGACCTTCACTTGTCGACAGGATTATGCTCTTTTAATTTTACACAATTTATTAATTTTTATATTAAAAAAATCCAATCCTGGACAATAACATTCAATAAAAAAATTCAAAATGTTTTTGCTAAGAAAAAAAGTACTGAATTTTCACTTCTTAATCTTCGTCCACGTGGAGATAAGGCCTGTGTATTTGAATAATCGCAGAGGGAAAGCTGTCTTTGAGATTGATTCTCTTGTTTACTTTGTTTTTTTATTAGGGATGGAAGATATGAGGAGCTTTTCACATATGTTGAATTTTCATCTCCATAGAATTGGATAGAAGAGGAAGAACAGGAACAGAACAAGGAGAAACACAACCATTCCAACAAGAAACTAATAAGAAGAATAAAACTAAACTATTGCTAGTTTGAAGAACTGGTTCAGCTGTCAGATCTGGGAGAGCTACAGGCCATGCAGCAGAGAAGGGAGCATTTTTGTCTCCTTTGTTTTTTTCCTGGTATAGTTATGCAGAGAAGCAACAAAGAACCACTGCCCTTAACTCTGCATGATTCAGTTGGTAAATTTTAAGAAAAATACTATTAAAAAATGAAGGGGTTCCTTAAACTTATGAAGGATATAGATCAAATCAAAGTCAGATGAGATGGGTATTAAAGTCCTAAAATTTGGTAAGAGACAAAGAGAAAGAAGAACATGGTGGGACACTCTTGTTGAGGCTGGCAAGAGGTGGTTGATTAGATTAACTTCAATCACAGCTGCAGATGGCTACTACCCGTGACTTGTCTGTTGGGCATGAACGATCATACAAAACCAAGTATCATCAGATTAGACCTGTTCTAATTAAGAATTTCAAGCTTGGCCTTGTGAAATGACAGGAATGAAATGATTCTAGATATTAGAATGAAATGAATATATTCCTTTCAAAAAGAACACAGGAAATAAGGAATGAGAACTAAAATAATGGGAAGAAGATGTGAATTTTGCAAGAACAGAAAATACACACCTATAACTAGAGGGTTTAGGTATCAAATGTCTGAAATGATGTTTTAGTTGGTGCACAAGAGTTGAGAAGCAAAACTTTTACTAAATTCCAAGAGAAATAAATCGTGTTTGCAGTATGACATTAGGAATCTTATCCAATGAGAAAAATTCTTGTATTTTTGTGGTGACAATAAATTTGGGAAAAAAAGAATGAAAGTTGCTTCTTACTTACAGAATAAGCATGCAATGTCTCAAATAAATTATATTTGGTACGTGAGAGTTGGTAAGAAAGCTCTTTTTCAAGGAATTAAGCTGAAGCTATCAAATTATCTAGCACACTGAAAGAAGAAAAAAAATTCTTGACTTGTATAGATCTTTTCTTTAGATCCTTATACCTCCTATCCCCTTTATCTTCTTTCATTGCTTAGTTTACTAGTGCAATTCCTTCTATCCTGTTGAAATGAATAACTTGGCAACAACTTTTTCTTGTAAAGATAAGGTAAAGCATCACAATGTTGGAAATGTACATGATCCTGTCGACAAGCGAAGACCGGTTCTCACTCAGATGACTCGGTCTGACCAAGACGACTCGGTCTACTACAAATCGGAGGTCTGACTTGGGCTCAAATAGGAATCAGGCTCAAGTCACTCGGCTCGGACCAAAATGGGAACACAAACCGTGGAGTTAAGGTTGCAAAATGGCAGCAAGCCTTTCTTTGGAGCAAAGAGAGGGATTATATAGGGGAGAGGAAGCTCTCGGATCTGTCAGGGACGTCTTATCTCATTAAGGCCGGATCGGCTGGCAGACTGGGCTAATGATGATTTTGGCAGCCCTATGAAACTGCTACAGCCGCCTGACAATTTGTCCCCTCTGTTCCTTCTGAACTTCATTAATACGGGTGTTTCTGTAGATTTTTGCTTGTGTTAAGGAGGAGATTTGACAGGCTCTGGCAACGATGTGGCCTCCTCATGATTACGATCCCTACTTGACTCAGTTCGCCCTGCTTCGAGTGTTCGACCCGGAGTACTTCGTCACTGATGCGCCTTAGCCAGAGTGCCAGACCTCGGGTATTCCGTCCCTGGTACCTGACCTCGAGTGCCTTACCCCGAGCTCCAGACATCGAGCCTTCTGTCACGAGCGCCCGACCTCGGACGCCTCACCCCGAGTATCAGACCTCGGGGGCCTTATCCCGAGCGCCCGACCTCGGGCGCCTTACCCCAAATATCAGACCTCGGGGGCCTTATCTCGAGCGCCCGACCTTGGGTACTCTGTCCCGGGCGCCTGACCCCGGGTGCTATGTTCCGAGCGCCCGACCTCGGGCGCCTCACCCCGAATATCAGACCTCGGGGGCCTTATCCCGAGCGCCCGACCTCGGATACTCTATCCCGGGCGCTTGACCCCGGGTGCTATGTTCCGAGCGCCCGACCTCGGACGCCTCACCCCGAATATCAGACCTCGGGTACTCTGTCCCGGGAGCCTGACCCCGGGTGAATGAGCTCGGATAGCCGTGATAGATTAGACATTCACTGGTTTCTGCTTTTATTCCGTCTTACCCGGCACACGTCGGGCTCGGGTTCTTCCCCTCGAATTGCCCTCGGCCGGGCTCAGCCTAACTGGGTTCCCGACTCACTCGAAAAATCACCCGGCCAACTCGTAAAAATACCCCACTGGCCCACAAAACATCCCGACCGGCTCACAAAACATCCCGACCGGATCAGTACATAAGAAATCTATAATCCCTACAGGAATAGCTTCATCTCATGGACATGATTCAATAAATGAAGGTCGCAATGTAGTAATGATAATGACAAAGATCAATAACAACACAGTATGAATCGCCAATGACATAGTAGAAGATTGATATAATGCTACGTTTGGTAGGAGGTACTGTAATCGGATCTGTAATGTAATTAAGTTTGTAATGTAATGTAATGTAATCTTGATTACATTGATATGTTTGGTAATGAGTTGTATGTAATCTTTGATAATCATTACAAGTTGGATTCCTTTATTTGGTGAGGAGTAATCCATCCTGTAATATAATCAAGATTGACGACCGACGACCGCCGACGGCCGGCCGGTGACCATCGACCGACCGGCGACTGCCGCCCGGCCGCCGCCGCCGACCTGCGATCGCCCGGCGCGGACCGGCGGCGGCCGACGACCGGCGGCGGCCGACGACCGGCGACCGGCGGCGGCCGGCCGCCGCGCGACCGATGGCGGCCGGTCGGCGACCGCCGCCGGCCGGCGACCGAGGAACCGCCTCCGGCCGGCGACCGGCGAACCGCCGCCGGCCGGCGACCGGCGAACCGCCGGCGACCGACAACCGTCGCCGCCCGGTCGACGACTTTACAAGCTGTAATGTAATCTAGATCACAGAGGTTTTGTTTTGTAATCCAGATTACAAATCCTCAACCTCTTTTGTAATCGAGATTACATTACATTACAATCTTAAAGTTATTCCAAACAAAAAAATCGAACTTGTAATGTAATCTTGATTATATTACAAGGTGGATTACACCCTACCAAATACAGCCTAAGTAATGTATGACATTCACACACCACCGTTTCTCTTCGAACACAGCAGGTCGAAGGAGGAGATATGTACCTAATAGCTCTAACACAAAGAAAGATTGCACCATCGGCGGAGCCAAGGGGGAGCGAGGGGGTGCGTAAGCACCCCCTTGCTCTGAATACATTCATGATATATATATATATATATATATATATATATATATATATATATATATATATATATATATATATATATATATATATATATATATATAGAATTGATTTTTCTGATCGATCAGAGACCTCCCTGACCGATCAGACAGCTGCATGATCGGTCAACCTCACCGATCAGCCGTTACCTAATGCCGACGGGTTCATTGCTACCCGACGGGTTCATCGTTACCCCTAAGATTCATCGCTCACCTCCTAGGTTATAGTTTTATTCGAGGGCGGCGGCCGAAGGCCGCTGATGGTCACCGATGGTGTCCACCGATGATCACCGTGGTCCGCACCTGATCAATTATATATATATATATATATATATATATGATGTTTTAAATTTGTTAAATTTTTTTATAAAATTGTCATTTGAAAAATAATTAATAAAAAATAATTAATTATTTTAATGCTAATGCTAATAATTATATTTTAGCGTTTTTTATTATTTCAATATAATTAATAAATATTCTTTCCTTCTCTATAATATATTACAATAATAATCTTGAAACTGTATCATAATTCATAATTTGATGTCTAGGAATATTTACTTTATTGGTATGCATAAATTTTTATACAATAATATTTTAGTCTTTTGATATATTATTTGATAGAAAAAATATTTTTTAAAATTTTTTTTGAGCACCCTTTTAAATTTCTGTCTGGATTCACCGTTGGATTGCACCAAACTAAATTAGGCAGCATGAGGAAGAAAGATCGCACCTTTATCCCAGCGAACTCCCATTTCGCTAGGAAGAAAAGGGGGAGCGACCAGCGACTGAAGCTTCTCTAGCAGCGGCGTCCGGCGAGCTCGGAACGTCGACTGATCCGCCGATGGTGGACGCAGGACTCGAGGCAGCCTCTTAAAAGCCCAATGGGCTAAGCCCGTTTCTTATAATCCCAGTTCCCGATGTTTCGGGGTACGTGTCGCTACAGCAGCCGTGAAAAACCGAACAGACGGACCACAGCAAGACTTCCCGAAGCATCGGTATTCCTCTCCCGCCTCCAGGGCCTTCCCGAAGCATCTTCACTTTCCTATTTTCACGAAGTTCTGGCTTTTCCTTAACTCAACGAAGCAGCAGCAGTTGCAGAAGGAAATTGCAACATGAATCCAGACAAGTTCACGCACAAGACCAACGAGGCGTTGGTCTCCGCCCGCGAGATCGCCCTCGAATCCGGCCACGCCCAGTTCACTCCGCTCCACCTTGCCTCAGTCCTCGTCGCCGATCGTCAGGGCCTCCTACCCCAGGCCCTTGCTAACGCCTCCGGAGGCGCCGGGGACACCGCCGTCCAGTCATTCGAGCGCGTTGTTTCCTCCGCCCTCAAGAAGCTTCCTTCCCAATCCCCGCCCCCCGACGATGTCCCTGCCGCTACATCCCTAGTCAAGGTTATTCGCCGCGCGCAGTCTTCTCAGAAGTCCCGCGGGGACTCCCACCTCGCGGTAGACCAGCTAATCCTAGGCCTCCTGGAGGATTCTCAGATTGCGGATCTCCTCAAGGAGGCCGGCATCAGCGCTGCCCGTGTCCGCGCCGAAGTCGAGAAGCTACGCGGGAAGGAGGGGAAGAAGGTGGAGAGCGCATCAGGGGATACCAACTTCCAGGCCCTTAAGACCTACGGCCGCGACCTTGTCGAGGTCGCTGGGAAACTCGACCCTGTCATTGGACGTGACGAGGAGATCCGCCGCGTCATCCGCATTCTCTCCCGGCGGACCAAAAATAATCCTGTTCTAATCGGTGAGCCAGGCGTTGGGAAAACGGCCGTCGTTGAGGGTCTTGCACAGCGTATCGCTCGCGGGGATGTCCCGAGCAATCTGTTTGACGTTCACCTTGTGGCGCTAGACATGGGCGCTTTGATCGCCGGAGCCAAGTACCGGGGTGAATTTGAGGAGCGCGTCAAGGCGGTGCTCAAGGAAGTTGAGGAGGCCGAAGGCAAGGTCATTCTCTTCATTGACGAAATCCACTTGGTTCTTGGTGCAGGCCGAACCGAAGGTTCTATGGATGCTGCTAACCTCTTCAAGCCCATGCTTGCAAGAGGTCAGCTGCGATGCATTGGAGCGACGACATTGGAGGAGTATCGGAAGTATGTTGAGAAAGATGCCGCCTTTGAGCGCCGATTCCAGCAGGTATACGTTGCTGAACCTAGCGTTGCTGACACCATTAGCATCCTTCGAGGACTGAAGGAGAAGTTTGAAGGACATCATGGTGTTCGAATTCTCGATCGTGCTATTGTTGCTGCTGCTCAGTTATCACATCGCTATATTACTGGTAAGTTTGAACCTTTGCATTGCACCAATTTGATTTGATTTTGAAAGAGTATTATGGATATACAACTATTAAAAGAAAATAAGGGATTATTACTTGGGATATCATTTAATTGATGAATGCAATTGTTTTGCTCCTGGAAATTGAGTGCACTTCTCTTAACTGAGAGAATTGAATTCCTTTGTGTTATGAAAGGGCGGCACCTTCCTGATAAGGCAATCGACTTGGTTGACGAGGCTTGTGCCAATGTAAGGGTTCAACTTGATAGTCAACCAGAGGAGATTGACAACTTGGAGAGGAAAAGGATTCAGTTGGAAGTTGAATTACATGCGCTTGAGAAGGAGAAGGACAAGGCTAGTAAAGCTAGGCTAGTTGAGGTGTGCATTGTTAAATTAAGCCTTTTTCTTATAGATCTATTTCGTTGTTTCTGTGTTCAATCAATGAATGTGGATGTGCACCTTTGCAGGTTAAGAAGGAATTGGATGACTTAAGGGATAAGTTGCAACCATTAATGATGAAATACAGGAAGGAGAAGGAGAGGATTGATGAAATTCGCAAGTTGAAACAACGCCGAGAGGAGCTATTGATTGCTATGCAGGAGGCTGAGCGAAGGGGGAATCTGCCTCGTGTTGCCGACATCAAGTTTGGAGCATTGCAAGAGATTGATGTAGCTATCGCAAAGCTTGAGGGGGATGCCAATGAAAATCTAATGCTCACTGAGACTGTCGGGCCTGAGCATATCGCAGAGGTACATGTTCAGGATCACAAAGCAGCTATACTTTGTTATCATAAATCACTCTATTTTCTGATGATTTGATATCTCGGTTAGGTGGTGAGCCGTTGGACAGGTATTCCGGTGACAAGGCTGGGGCAGAATGAGAAGGCTAGATTGATCAGCCTAGCAGAGAGGTTGCACAGGAGAGTAGTTGGTCAGAATCAGGCTGTTGATGCCGTAGCTGAAGCAGTTCTCCGGTCAAGAGCTGGCCTTGGCCGACCACAGCAACCCACTGGCTCATTTCTCTTCTTAGGCCCGACTGGTGTTGGTAAAACAGAACTTGCAAAAGCTCTCGCAGAGCAATTGTTTGATGACGAGAATCTTCTCATCCGCATCGACATGTCAGAGTACATGGAACAACATTCAGTGGCACGTTTAATCGGCGCACCACCAGGGTGAGTAAAACTCCAAGCTTCATTGTGGGTCTCCTCTTGCTACGCCTTCAAATGTGATTGCTTACTCCTAATTTTCAGGTACGTGGGTCACGAGGAAGGTGGACAGTTGACGGAGGCAGTGAGGCGGAGGCCTTACAGCGTCATTCTCTTCGACGAAGTAGAGAAAGCTCATGTGGCTGTGTTCAACACGCTTCTTCAAGTTCTTGACGATGGGAGGTTAACTGACGGTCAAGGGAGAACTGTCGACTTCACCAACACAGTTATCATCATGACCTCTAATCTCGGTGCTGAACACCTTCTTGCTGGAATGGTGGGAGAATTTTCGCTGCAGATTGCTAGGGAGAGAATTATGCTTGAGGTGTTTTATTCATCTAAAGATTCCTTTTTTTTCCATTGAAATCTTGAAAATCTTTACGGTTGATGGTATCATATATTAAATTATGCAGGTCAGGAAGCATTTTAGACCTGAGCTTCTTAATCGACTTGATGAGATAGTAATATTTGATCCACTATCCCATGATCAACTTAGAAAGGTGGCTAGGCTTCAAATGAAGGATATTGCTCGTCGTCTTGCTGAGAGAGGGATTGCATTGGCTATAACAGACGCTGCGTTGGACGTAGTTCTATCTGAATCCTACGATCCGGTAAACTTAGCTTCCATCCTTTTTCTAGTTTGATTGTTTTTGACAAAATGGAAGATTGAGGAAGTGTGGTATCTATTTGGCTTTCAAGGTCTACGGCGCAAGACCGATCAGGAGATGGCTAGAGAAGAAAGTTGTGACTCATATGTCCAAGATGCTCATACAGGGCGAGATCGATGAGAACTCGACTGTGTACATCGATGCGGTTCCAGGAAAGAAAGAGCTGTCTTACAAGGTGGAGAAGAATGGAGGTCTTGTGAATGCCGAGACGGGGCAGAAGTCAGACATCCTTATCGAGTTACCGGAGAATGCCATCTTGACAAGTGATGCATCTCAGGCCGTGAGGAAAATGAAGGTGCTGCACGACGAGGACGGAGTCGATGATGTTGAAATGGATGAAGAGTAGACGATTAGAGGCTGAGGGGTGCTCTTGTTTGTAAGGTTTGCTGTTTTGACTGGAAGCTGTACGTGAGCTAATTGTAGTAGCTTCTTCATTCTCCTTCCCAAAGGAGAGTAATGATGGTCAGTTAATTACTAGTTTGTTGTTTTTTGTATTAAACTAGTTGACAAAATCTGTATGAGGGATACTGATGTAGAGAAGTCGATCCACAGTCGAATCAAATATTTTATATTTCAGTAGATATTTCTATTTTATTAGATTAAGCATTTGAATTATCAAAAACAGTGCCTGTCAGATTGCATTTCCATTCAATACCTTCATTTACTTCTTCACCTACTCGCCTGATACTGCACCATCTTTCTATAAATTTTTGTTTTTCTCCACTTGCAGGTTCTGCTCTCATAACACTGCCCTCGTCATTCTTGACTGGCTCATTGCAATGGCGAGGTGCCGGTGCTGCTGCTACTGGTGGTCGTGCTGCTGTTAGTGGCGTCGCCGGCGGGGACGGTGGCGATGCGGCAAGTGCCGTGCTACTTCATCTTCGGCGACTCTCTGGTGGACAACGGTAACAACAACGGCATGGCGACGCTGGCTATCGCCAACTACCTGCCCTACGGCATCGATTTCCCCGGCGGCGGACCCAGCGGCCGCTTCAGCAACGGCTTGACCACCGTCGACGTTATTGGTATAATTTTATTACTTCGAATACTGTTTCTGACAAGAATGTTTTGTTTTTCCTTTGAGCTACGAATGTAAACTGGTATTTGTACTTACTGCTGTAGATCTTTCCACTTTTGGCTTTCGTTTGCAAAGCAATCACGAAGAACAAATTGTGTCTGAATTAAGCTTATTAATTATTAATGAATGGTTTTTTGAAGATAGATTGCCCAAATCTATGTCCTTTGATGCTCTGCATTATAAACTCCTCCGCCCTGTTACGTTCATGGCAAGAACATGATTCTCAAACAAAATGAATAAATGCTCGTGTAGGTTCAAGAAATAAAGGTAGGCTTAAATCAGCAACTACCCAAAGGACTTCGGTAGTAAATGTAGCCAACAGATCGCCCTTCTCTGTGCATTTATTTCAAATAAAATTAAACACACATTTTTTGCTGAATAAGATTCCATTAATTCAGCTTCTCTGTTGGGGTTTGATGACTTCATTCCTGCTTATGCCGACGCAAGCGGTCAAGCCCTGCTCGCCGGCGTCAATTTTGCCTCCGCCGCCGCCGGCATCAGGGAGGAAACTGGCCAGCAACTGGTTTGTATATGTGTCTCTGTCAGTTGCAGCCAGAACGGAGTTGATCTGTTGGATTAACTTAACTAATGCGCAGGGAGGTAGAATTCCCTTCAGCGGGCAGCTGCAGAACTACCAGCAGGCGGTGGAGCAGATGGTGAACCTCCTCGGCAGCGAACACTCCGCCGCAACTCACCTCAGTAAATGCATCTTCACCGTCGGCATGGGCAGCAATGACTACCTCAACAACTACTTTATGCCCGCGTTCTACTCCACCGGCCAAGAGTTCTCGCCGGAGGAGTTCGCCGACGACCTCGTCCGCCAATACACTCAGCAGCTCAAAGTCCGGCGAATGTTCCTCTTTAGTCGTTTCAGTATAACCTGTCATGTTTAGAAATCTCATATCGAGTTTTGTTGCCGTAGATTCTGTACGACTACGGCGCGAGGAAGGTGGCGCTGATCGGACTGGGACGGATCGGGTGCAGCCCCAACGAGCTGGCCCGCGGCAGCCCCAACGGCGTCGCGTGCATCGACCAGATCGACGGCGCCGTGCGGCTCTTCAACGCCAAGCTCCTCGGCCTGGTCGACCAGTTCAATACCTTGGACGGCGCGCACTTCACATACATCAACGCCTTCGGCATCTTCGACGACGTCCTGAGGAACTCCTCCACTTACGGTAAGATTCACGGCGATCAACGCCGATCGAACGTGGCTCGAGTGAATCATGCAATGAGATCTCTCTGTTTCAGGGTTGAGGGTGACCAACAGAGGATGCTGCGGAGTGGGGAGGAACAATGGGCAGATCACCTGCTTGCCGTACCAGGCGCCGTGCACCAACCGGCACGAGTATCTCTTCTGGGACGCGTTCCATCCGTCGGAGGCGGCCAACATTATCATCGGCCGGAGGAACTACCGAGCTCAGTCGCCGGCGGACTGCTACCCCATGGACATTAGCACCCTTGCAAGGATATGATTAACGGGTGATTAGTAAGATAATGATGTTGGTAAATGGGTATGTGTGGAATTAACTTGGAGTTAGTGATGGTAATGTGTATGTTTAGTGAGACTTTGTGAGGTTAATTTGATAAGTGTTGTCTTGTGCTGCGTGTGATTTTTTTTATAATTAACTTAGGAGATAAGATGGTATAAAAAGGATTAAAATATGAGCTCTGATACACTCAGTGAAAAAATTCAATTAAACACTCAGAGAATGATGTGATATTTTATATTACACTTCGATTTTTTTTTTTTTTTTTTTTTTTTTTTTTTTTTTTTTTTTTTTTTTTTTTTTTTTTTTTTTTTTTTTTTTTTTTTTTTTTTTTTTTTTTATTGTTTGTTCAGATATATTGGAGATCTCCCGGTCACCGTCCTGAATCAAATTATATAAAAAAAAAAAAAAAAAAAAAAAATATTTGGGGCATAGTGAATCCGTCGGGAGATTGTTACATATAAAATGTCACGTCATTCCACTAAATTTTTTTTAAAGATTTTTTACTGAGTATATATTTTTCTTAAATATATTTCTTAAAATATATAGTAAACTTTGGAAGGGTCGGATTGATAGATTAGGTCCGTTTGGAAAAATTATATATATAGAATTTAATAAAAATAAAAAAAAAAAAAAAAAAAAAAAAAAAAAAAAAAAAAAAAAAAAAAAAAAATAAAAAATATAAAGATATTTTTTTTTTTTTTTTTTTTTTTTTTTTTTTTTTTTTTTTTTTTTTTTTTTTTTTTTTTTTTTTTTTTTTTTTTTTTTTTTTTTTTTTTTTTTTTTTTTTTTTTTTTTTTTTTTTTTTTTTTTTTTAATAAATAAAAATTAAATTAATGTTTGATTTACTTCATTTTATTTTTATTTTTCAGAAAATCGTAGAAGGCGTTTGGTTTGCTCTATTTTTATTTTTCAAAAAATCGTATTTTCTTATTTTCTGAATTCGCGTCCCATTTGGAGAAATTTTTTTTATAAAATACGTTGTAACTAAGGATCGAACTATGAATGCCTAGATTAGCGATTATCACTCTATCGGTAAACATAGTTCCGAGAAAAACGTGTAATTAGGGACCGAACCTTAAATACATAAATTAGCGATCAATCATCCTACCGTTGCACCAAAATTCCGAGGGCAACATTAATGCCGGTGAAGCTCGACAGAGATGAGCCTTCTCATGGAGGCTCTTGACAGTTTCATACAAGCTCTGGCTCACTGGCCTGAACTCTACACCGAGGTGTTTCAGGGGCTGATTTGAGAAGTTATAGGGCTTCTTCCGAGGATTAACCTCATCATAGCATCTGCAACAACAGAAGAACACACCACAAATTTTAAACAAATAAGACTTTTAATGATCAAGAACACTTGTTAGGTCCAAAAAGTGAAACGTTTATTCCCGCAGGACTCGATCATTGCACTAGAGTCACGTAGGTCTCACCCGACATCGAGTTCATGGGCATGTTCACAGACCTAAGGGCCCAGCACCAGCAGCGGGTTGATCGCCGACAGCTCCACCCCCTTCTCCCTCGCCGCCCCCACCCGCGTGCTCCGACACCGTCTTCCGTACATACCACTTCTGCTATTTCACAAGCAATTTATTTATTTTTTTTTTTTTTATATGCTCGAAGGATTGATCGTTAAGTCAATGACCTTGGCCGCGAACTCGAGGTCGCTCCAGCAACGCTCGTCGACGACCACCTCCGGGCCGATCGAGGAGGTGAACACCATGCGGCGAACGGTGCCGGCCTCCGCCGCTGCATGGATCACGTTCCTCGTGCCTATCACCGCAGGCTCCAATACTTGCTCCTTTCATATCCAAAACAGAGTTCTTCCTCAACTTCCCTTTCCCCCCAAAATAATAACAACTAATACTTTAACTTCAAAATCACACAAAAATGCTCTAAGTATAATAGACACAAACGGTTAGATCTCTAGCATGCAATATAAAAAATAATAATAATAAACACTTACAACGATCTTTAAAGAAATCGGAGAAAAACGTTGTATCGAAAAATTCACCATCGATGAGAAACAATCACATAAACGAACCGTCTCTCAAGATTCACAAACCAAATCCCTCTTCTGTAATTGGACGAACCAATCTTGAATGTTCTTCGCAGCAATCTTTCTTCCTCTTGTGCACCCGGACGAATCTTGCACAGAGACATTATATACATAGGACGAACTCTTTCTGTTTGATCTTGCATAGACCTCGCTACAACTTGTCTCGCATGATCTCTATTAGCTTGGACGCACCTCTTTGCTCATCCTCTCTATCGACCTCTATTGCTCATGACCTTGAATGCAATTTATAAGAGGAAGAAGTCTCTTCTCTACCTTCATTAATAAAGGATGTGAATGGGTTGGAAGATGAAGAGCAAAGGGTGCCCTCTTCATTTTCCTATAACTCTAACATCTCTCACTCGTCCAAGTCAATCCATATAGGTCATCTAGTCACAAAGACCATGTAAGAAAGTCACAAAGACCATATGAGAACATTCAATTGATACTTTGGGAAAATGGTACGTGCAACATAAACACACTAAGCAATTACTGCTAAGACAGTTGTTACACTTAGCTACTCTGTAAAACAAATATGAGACATCAATAACTTGCTTTTATCCAAGATTAAATATTTATATCAATATCACAATCTCTAATCCCTCAGTTGACTACTATGTTAGAACATGTTCAACATCTTTACATTTATTCACAATTTCATTTTAAGTACTTAACAAAAAAAAATATAACTGGTCGATCAATGAATAAATATCATAAATGTAAATCAATTTTAATCTTCCTTTTTAGCTAGAATCTATTCATTCTAATCAGTCGCTTTCCTAATTATGCTCCATAGACCGAATCATCCATAGTCAATAGGATACACAATAAAGTAGCAGACAATGATAAAAATTCAAGTAAACAGCAAAATAGTTACTTAGGAAAGATTGAGATTAACTTATAATTTCAAGGGTCTCATATAGTAGAGAAGCAGGATCCATTCTCCTACTACTTTATTGTCGCTATAGTATATGCGGTATAAATCACATGCTACGATGTTACTCTCTTTACCAAAAAGAGTCATGTTTTTCTCAAATATTTAACATCATACAGATTTTGATCTAGACATACCTAATGTCTAATCCGAATTCAACTTATGAATTCCAATCTGACCTTTAATAGGTTTAATAAATGGTGGGTTCATTTACTCCAATCATTATACAAATGATCTCATATTAACATAATTATCAAGGCGACTCAACTTATGAGTATGTCTATATTCACAATTACATAAGTTATCTCACAAGTAATGATCTTACCTCTATTTATACTTAACAAATAGAGATGATTGTCCATGTGAGTGGACCAATCTCAACCTGCCAACATGCTTATCGAAACTTTTATCCAATTGTAACAAATATATTTATACTGAATAGATCATGACATTTCATATATAACCAATTGTGTTATATTTTTCAAAGTCTCAAAGACTTCATATGTCCTTGAAATGACTCTTAGTCAATGACTTAGTAAAAGGATCTACAAACATAACACGTTTGGGAATATACTCAAGAATTATCTTTTTCTTGTCAATAAAATCCTTTATGCTTGTTGATCCTGTCGAAGAGCGAGGTGGACTCCCAAGAGCGAAGTAGCACCGAGAATTGCTCCAGCTGATGCCCTTCCTGTCAAAAAAGATTACCGTCAGCAACCCATCGGGAGAATTCCCCGGCAAGACCCTCTAACGATCAAGTCAGTATCCGGTGGAAAAGATGAAAACTAGAGAAAAAAATGTAGCTGAAATGTATATCACATACCTGTTGTTGAGGCAATCGACCCAAGAATGATCGGGAAGATCATGGTTTTGATGTGTGTGACAATATGTTTAAGGTTAGGGTGTTGGTTGTATTTGATATGTGTGATTAAGGTTGCAGGACTTGGAGAATCACACTTGGGAAACATATCCGAGGAACGAGAGCCGAGGGAGGAGAGCTCCAAGGGCAAGCCGGGAAGTGGACTTCAAGGGCTCACATGAAGGGTGGCATGGAGACAAGCCGAGGGAAGGCTTGTGTGCACATCCGAAGGACGATAGCCAGAGGAAGATGACTTCAAGGGGCGAGCTAAGGGAGCATACCTGAAGACGTACGTGAAGGAGAGTGTTTGGAGAGGTTGTAAGTGAGTTGAGAGACAGGGCAGTCGACTGGCCAGACGGCAGTCGACTGGCCAGAGGGCAGTCGACTGCCAAAACTCACAGAGAGTTTACAGCCTCGGACTAGTCCACTGCCCCATGGGCAGTCGACTGGTAACCCCGAAAAACTAGCCGTTGGCTAGCATTTAAAGCTAGACCAGTCGACTGCCAAATGGGCAGTCGACTGGTGCGGGTCTGGACAGCTTGTTAAGCTGTCTTGTTCTCCTATTTAAAGGAGATTTCTTGGCACGAGTTAGGTACTGTTCTCCACGGTACCGAATTGCTGCTAGTGCTCCATCTGATCTACACATCCTCTAGTCTTAATCGTGATCTTGTAAAGAGGAAGAAGACAACGTTTGTAAAGGTTTCTCCACCTTTGAAGGAGAATTTCATAGTGGAGAGTGTGCAACCGTGTGGATCCTTGGATTAATCACCCGTTGGGTGGATACCAAGTAAAAGTACTATGAGTTAGCATTGGATCTTGATTTTTAAGTATATTTTGTATTGTGCTAACCTTATTGTAGAGAAAAGCCGAGCCATCGATCCTAACACTTGTGGGTGAAGGGAGGAGAGCCTTATATAGTCGGGGGAGCCGACAGCCTTTGCCCTACTTCTGCGACATTTTGTCTCATGTGGGGACAAGATCAGGGGCCACTGTCAGCTCGCCGACCGGTGCCCCCCATCCTGACATACGCAAGGGGTGTCATGGTACGGGTTGCCAGAGCTTGTCAGGTAGATACTGTGCCAGCGGGATATTCATGATTCACACACGAGTGGTGTCAGGCCCGAGCCGACCTGCACCGACTCTGGTACAAACTTTATTAGTGTGGTGTCAGAGGATAAATACTGTCACGGATAGTGACAACTCCCGAGTCGGAGCGCACCAAAAAGGGTGCGCCAACCGGCTACCCCGAGTGAAACCTAGCTATATAGCTAATGACATACCGATCGGAGCATAGCATAATGAGCATGTTGGGACCGGGTGCATGTCGACAAGGATACGAGTTCGTAAAATTCAAAATTTTTCGTGCAGCGGAAGAGTTTGCATAAAATAATTTCCTAAATTATTTCAACTTCGTATCTAGCATGCAACCTTACATTGTGTTGACATAATCATAAAATAAAACTTTGCGGAAAAGTAAACAAATTTACCAAGTACCTCTCGTATCTCGAAGTTAGGGACGAGATCCAACCGTAGCGTCCCTTGGAAGCTCCGCCTCTATTCGCGTCCACGCCGAGTTCTCTTCGGGATGACTTCACAAAGTCACGAGTTTTGTGCCGACGAGAACTACTAGATTCTCGGAAGGCACAACTAGAAGGACAAGAGAAATAATGGAAAAACTAACCAATGAAGTAACGGAATCGTATTCCGGAAGAGAGGAGTCGCTATCCGCTTCTTCTACTTCGTGTTCGGGTTCTCCTTCTTCTTCAATGCTCACGGCAACTTCACCTTCTTGGATTTGGTTGGGCGCCGGCCCTAGAGGAGCTAGGGTGCGCCGGCCCTAAGGGAAGAAGAAGAGGAGGAGAGGAGAGATTAAGAGAGAGAGGGAGAGAGTAATTAATCTCTTGATTAATTGATTGGAATAAGGGCTAGCCTTTGGTTCCTTTATATAATAGCAACTCCTTTGCTAAGTCTCCCTCTAAACCGAATTAACGGAATTAACGGAATTAGTTATAAGAAATTTATCTTATAAATTTTCTTATTAATTATTCCGTTTAAACCGAGTCTTTATTATAAACTAATTTATAATAAAACTAATTCTTCTTCTCTTTAAATTATGGAATAAATTTTATAAGAAATTTATAAACTTTCTTATTATGGAAAAATCAATTCATAATTGATTTTATAAAATTAAAATAAACCAATTCATGGATTATTTTAATCTTCCATAAAAGAATAAATTTCTATAAATTTTATTTATATAAATTTCTTTATACAAATTTATTTATCCATAATTTATAAAATAAATCGCACTAGATTTATTTTATTAATTAAACCAAAATTAATTGGTTTTCCTCCTCTTTATTGGTCGGCCACCAAAGGGGGGTTAACACCCTCTTTGGTCGGCCAAAACCAACCCGAACCACCGCGAATTAAACTCATTTAATTCGCCCAAAAAGCCTTCAAAAGACTTAGCCATTTTTAGCTTCCATTGCGCCTCTGACTAACTCAGATTCGACTTATTTCTCTTGATCGGAAAATCCAATTTTCAACTCGTTTTAAATCCCTCGAATTACTCGTAGTACGTGTGACTAAATAGGCTTTCGATTTATGTTGGCCGTCTATAATCAACCAATTATAGAACGATCATGAGTGGCACCTAATAGTACATCATGATCCCCAATTAATCGAAAGATCAACGGTTTGACCTCAGAAGAAATTATTCTGAAACCCTTCAGCAGCTCTAATGAATCGTGCCCCATTCCCTTCACCACCTTATACCCACTTGGTTCAGGACACGGTCAATGGTGTCAGTCCCCACTAGGCTGACTACGTCACACCTAGCCCAAGTAGTGTCTTTCTCGTCCTTTGGATTTCTAATTACTCTCATGTATTTAAGAGACTCGCACTCTTAACATGATATGCTCTGGCCAGAGGCTTTGAGTAACAATCCGACGATAGGCCTGGGTATACATCTCCTCGCAAGGAGTGGTGAATCCTTTGTAGGCTGTTCAAACATCTTCGGGCACTTCGGCTTATACCCGATCATCCTGGGTCCACACCTCCTTGGAGATGCTTGCTTAAGATGTCAAAGTATAAGTCTCCATGACCAAGATGACTTGAACACCGCAAGTCAAAGGAACATCGCACTTAAGCCGCAGTAAGAACTTCATTGACAAATCTATATAGATTACCATATGAAGTTTTACAGCTAGTCACTCCAATGAACTAGTTCCCTTAACTAGCATCCATGTTTATCTCCGGACATCCCAATGTCACCAGCCAGTGAGAATCAGCTGAATAGAGAATAACTCATGCTAGTCTCAACAGAATTGATAATGTACGTATTTATCAATTCATCGACTAGGGATATTTCTAACAATTCACATTTGCACATTTAGAGATAATCACTAGTTGTGATCCCATCACAAATTCTCTTATGCTGTGAATTGTATGGCGGACATTCAGTAGATGAGTTTAAGATCCCAATCAAATACACAAACATGTATACTCAAATAGTGAATTATCATTTATTAAAATAAATGTTTACAATCATAAGGCGATTGCCTTAGGACACTTCTCTCATATCACTAACAGAGCATGCCAAGCGGTTGACCCTAAGTCTAGCACTCGGCGCTTTTAGGTGGGGCTGGTTCCGACTATACTCAATTAGGCACCTAGTCAGGCGATCCAACCCGAGTGGAACTCGAACCCATAGCCCTGGTCTGCCATGTCGGGTTGTCGGAGCTACCGTGGCCATGACTTATCTTTATGAGGCGCCAGGCCAGCCAACCGAGCTATACATAAGCTAGGTCAGGATAAGAATCCCCTTCGAGTCTAGTCGAAGAAGGCGTTGAGTCCGACTAACTGGACCATTAGTTCAAAGTAAGCCTGGCAAAATCGCATGGGTTGACCGACCGGCCAAGTGCCAGTACCAACTGCTCGACTGACAAGCGATGTGGCCAACATCATCGTTTCTTCCTGTCTTTCATGTCTTATCCTCCAATACTCAACGGATCAATTTGTAGCTCCCATTAATTGACGAGGGTCATCTGTCCCTTAGCTATTGGGTTTCCCAAGTAACAAAACGTCCACATGCCGCACACACTTCGTGTCTTTCCGAGGTTCATTTATGGCGCACATAGACGGCTCAGATCTACTCCCGCCTTTACCGGATCGTCATCGGATGGCCAACATCCACCCTTCGATAGAGTCAGAGACTTTTTTTTTTCGAAAATTCACTAGACAGTCAGATTATATGAACAATTATACTATGGTAGTCATGCTCACCTTCTAGATTATATGAACAATAATATTCTGGCAGTTATGTATAAGTATCTTCTATTTAAATCTAATAATCATGCATCATCGCATACAAAGCTATGCATTATATGCTAATAAAATATAATACTATTGGGGACTTCATTAAAATTGCATTATATGCATTAAAATTGCATTATATGCTAATAAATCTAATGCTCATCATCGCATAGTTAAATCTAATACACATCATCACATATAAAGCTATGCATTATATGCTATTGGGGACTTCATTAAAAATGCATTCTTATATGCCCTTTCAATTTTCCTAAACCTATTTATTGGCCAATTAAAATAAATTTCACAATTATAATTTTATAAATTTCTCTTAACAATCAAAACAATTTTTAAAATTTAAAAAGAATGTTTATATCTTGTGTATAGATTGTTAATATTTTAATAAGTATATATGTTTTACCGTATATGATGTTTATTTAATTATATTTTTATTTCAACAAAAACAATTAAAAATATAAACGAATTGTTTAGTTATAAAGCCCAAATTTCAATTGGAGGCCCATAAACGACGTTGGTAGCTTTAGTGAACTTCTTCTATCTTGGGCCTGGCGCCGTCGGCGTCGAACTTGTATCCCTGCTGGCCGCCGCCATCTCCCTGATACCTCTCGTTGCAAAAAAGGTGGAACAGTCATCTTAGCAGCCCCTGATCCCGGCTCCACAAGTGTCCAAAGGGGATAAATCATGATTTTTACTGGTGGGATAAGACGACTGGAGCCGAGAGGATTTAAGCCAGCAGATCAAGTTTTTATCTTATGTGCGACTGGCGACTCTCGAACTTGAGATCTCCGTTACAAGCAGCCAGACGCCTTACCAACTGGGTCAGCCCATGGGGGCCTTATACATCTTTGTGATGATAGGGTTGCATGTCTCCTCCAGCTCCTTAAGCTTCTGCTCCAACTCCACGACCTCCGCCAGTTGGTTGCTCTCCAGCTAGTGTATCGCCGCCTCCATCGCCGACTCAATCTTCTGTCGATCATCCTCCCTCAAATTGCTTCTAATCTTCTCGTCCCTCACCGTGTTCCGCATGTTGTACGCGTAGTTCTCCAGGTTGTTCTTCGCCTCCTCCGACTTGTACTTCTCCGCGTCACGCACCATTCAATCCATCTCCTTCGATTTGAGACGCGTGTCGAGGAGAGATGCGCGAATGGGCTTAGGGTTCGGGAAAAGAAAAGGTGTGGGAGAAAAGGCGTCGGGCGTTGCGTGCGGCAGTGGGAGGGAGGAAGAAGGAGCGGCGGAGGGAGGGAGGAAGAAGACTCGTATGAGTTTAGAGTTCGGGAGCTGCGAGGGCGCGTGAATGATTAAACCACGCTCATAATTTTCTGCCCACGTGGTGTGAACGACGTGGCGTTCCATGTGGTTCACGCTGCGTTCACGTTGAAGTTTTCACGTTCCGTATCATTTCTGCTTCTCTTCTTATGTAAAAAAAATAGTGTTTAATTAGAGGGGCAAAGTGAAAAGTGTCCGAAACTTTGTAATTTGATAGAATTAGGGGGTGCAAAACAAAATTGGGGAACGATCCCTCAAATCTGGTCGACGTCGGCCTCAATTGGGCGCGTTGGTGTGGATAAGAAATAGCTGCGCTTCCCACCGGTCACTTGAGCTCTCTTCCTCCGACGGAACGCGAAGAAGCGAATAAGCAATCGCATATCTTTGATTCCTTCCCTCCTCCTCCGTTGCTGTCGAGGTTTGATCGGAGCAAAAGCATGGCGAGAATCGCCGTCTGTTCCTTCAATCCCTCGCCTTCCTTGTCTTCCGCCGCCTCCGGTCCATCCAAGCGCATCTCGGCTCCGCCGCTACTCCTCTCGCTCAAATTCTCTCAGAGCCGGTTGAGGGCGCGTCGCTCTCTCGTGGCCGTGGTCGCGCGATACGGCGGCGGGGGGTACCGCCCTGGTCCGCCCAGGAGGCGTTCCGGAGATAATCGCGTCGCTGCGGAACCCGACTACGACCCTTCGCTCGACCTGGATAGGCTCAAGTACTCTCTTCCATGTCTTCCCCGTTATTGTATTCTTTGATAGTACATATATAATTGATATATAAAAAAAATGCCGCTAAAGAATAAAGGTCTAATGTAGAAACATTAGTTTGAAAAAAAAACATATTGTTTAACCGAAATGGATTATGTGCACTTAATAAGTTAGAGAACTCTGAAATACATGTACTAACCTGCATTCATAATTGTTCTTCATGTATTTGTAAAGAAAAAGAAAAACAAAACATTTATTGCATAATTTTTGCTCCTTAGAGTCCCATGCTTGTTTGACTAAGCGTTCTATAAAAGTACTTCAATTGATTACATTTTGGTTTAGCTCTTGCTAGTTGTTGGCAATACAGGTAATATTTTCATTTTTGTTATCTCAGTTCAACTTCTGTAAGGTTGCTAGATGAGCAGCAAAATATGGTTAGTCTATATTTATCTCACTTAGTGATATTTTTTGCACCTTCATTGGTTCACTTGTTCACTTTTTCTTTTTAGCTTGGTGTAGTGTCTATTGATGAAGCTGTACGAATGGCAAATGATGCTGAACTTATCCTGGTATAGCTTTCGATCATTCCAATGCATATAGCTGCGAATGCGTATGAATGCCGGATATATCTTGGACATCTTAACTCAGACATTTTTTTTCTTTGTTAATATACTTGTAGCGTCTGTGAATTCCTTTGATGAGGACATAAGCATTTGAGTAAAACAAAAAGTGCACATAAGCTAGAGCCACTGCTGTTTGAAACTTAAATTGATATGAAGGTTATTATGTGACTGTTTAGAAGTTCTACGAACCTCAACAAGTACAAAGTGAATTACCAAGCACATGTGCATGATATAAATGAGAGTTGATAAGTCTGTTAACTATTCATGGTTCATTTTTGAGTTTAGTAATACTTGTAACTGACAGACCAGAAGATCTAAGTTATTCATCACAACAAAGGGACTCAATTAAAATTTTCAAGGCTAAGCCTAGTTGTCTAATGTACCATTCTAAGCATGATGTGGTCTTATATCTCACATGCTCTTAGTTTCTTCATTTTTAAAGTTTCATTATCTTGGATCTTGACATTGTTTGTCTAGCAAAGTCAAATCATACTATTCTGGAAGGCATGCTAAACTATCTATCTTCCTTCTACTTCTATCCTAGTCTATGTCATGTATGAATATTCCGGAAAATTTTGATTTTCATGAAGAAATTTTAGTATCTGATGGTTGGATAATTTGGAACATCAATCATCCATCCTTCTTTTTTTTTTCAGGCAATTTTGTCTGCAGATGCTGATCCTCCTGTGCTCAGGCTCTTTGACACTTCTGATTACCAGTATGTTCTGTTTGATATATGGTTTCTGTTATTTATACCTACCATAAACACATTAATAGTCCTTAGTGCTTTAGCGCCAACCATTGTCAATTGTAATAGGCTGCATGCATCATCTATAACTAGCATTGATAAACTTTTTAGAACATTAGACAGTGTGAAAAAAAAAGCTGATTTCAGTTCTAGCATTCCCTTTCAGCATTACATTTGTTTTGTTATGCAGAAAACATAAATATGAGCAGCAAAAGAAGAAAAGGGTGCAACAAAAGAGATCAGCTGGTGAATATCTCTTCTCCTTTTTTTTTAATGAGAAATGGTAGTTTTTCCTTATTCTTCTCTATTTGCAGCAAGCCGCGTCAACATTAAGGAATTGAAAATGGGGTATGTTTCTCCTTTCATCTAGTTGATATTTTGTTTACTCATCTATTGATCGTGCTATAGGCTAACAGTTCATGTTGATGCTATTTGAAATTTTCCGATCAATTTTTTTCTATCATGAAACTCATCTATTGATTGGTCCATGGGTAAACTGTTTAAGTTGGTGCTATTTGAATTTCCAGATCAAATTGTTTTCTATCTTGAATTGTGTTTTGCCAAACTTTTCTGTTAATTGGCACCTTCTTGGATGACTTGACTAAATTTTAAGTGGTGACCTTGGTGAAGGTGGTTCCATGTGAAGCATTTTTGTTTTGTAATTTTATACACCCTTTTATCAGTCTATTATGTTAAAAGCGGTGCCTTTGTTGTTGATAAGTAATACCCAATGCTCGAGAACTATGGTAATGGTTGCTTATATCACATCTTGCCTATTTCTGTTCATTAAATGTTCAAAGCACACTTTTGTTTTAGAGAGGCTCTTGGACAATTATCTGTTTTTTTTGCCCATTTGGTGTCGTAGGTGGTGAGTAGGAGATCAAATAGGACCTGACCATTTATTCAGTGAGGCCTCAAATATAAAGAGGATCACATTCTCCTCAGTTGTGCAATAAAGTCCTCTGTAGTCTCCAAATCCTTCTTTCTTCCTCATAGTCTTTATGTTATGTGAATGGGTGGTGAACAAGTAGGAAGTTTGAATATAGAGAATGGATATAAATATAACTGTCTAAATTATGCACAGTAGATTTTGTGAATCAAATTTGACACTTTATAGGTTATGGCTTCTGAATATAAATGGCTATTTATTTCTCGTAGCCATTTCGAAGCCAACTTCCTTCAAATATAATATTGATTTATATTTCCTGTAATATAGAAATTCTATGCATGGTATGTTTCATCAATTTGTTTTTGACTAAGAAACGCACATGTTATTATGAAAAATTGGTGGACTGTAGAGCTAACTGACAGGTTTGTAGCTTCCACTCTTTGATAGACTTTTCATGGTAAGCTTTTTTATGCATCCATATACAGGGTAAAGCTCTTCATTGAGCTTGTGAAGTCTAAGGATCCTTGTATTATTTGGAGAACATCAACTATTTCTTGGATTGCAGATATTGAATGATTTGAATGATACTAAAACTATGACAATGGTGTTCTTAATGATGTAGTCTATGGCATCAAAGTTACTTTTTGTTCCATTCTATTTGAGAGTATCCATTCATTCAATTCTCTTCTTCCATTCCATTTGAGAGAATCCATTCATTTACTACTCTATGCTTCCATTCCATGTGAGAGTATCCATTCATTCTGGACTCGTCTACTTTCATTTCCAGTTTTTTTCTACTTTGTTATCATACATCTCTCTCACTTCTTGCATCTCAATCCACTTAGAAGGGAGTTTTGCTTATTATGCAACATATGGTGTTTACTTACTAGATATTCAATTTAATTTTCACTGATTGGTTTGCACAAGCTTCCTACTCTGAGAAACTTTACTTGTTCACAAGGAAGATAGCTTTTGATAGGATAGTTAAGGTGAACTACATTATGCAGTCTCGGTAAAGTGAATCCATCCTTTTTTCTTTCTGTGGGTAAAATTAATCTTTTTGCTAGATACAAAAACCACATGTATTCTTTAACCTATAGCTGAGATAATGAACATAGCTACTATTATTAATGGCATTTTTTGTTCCATTATAGTATCATAAATAACTGGGAGGAATTTTCCTTTAATATGTGTAATTTTCCTACCAGACTTGTATATTTGCATAAAATCAGAGAACATAACTAGTAATGTGTTAATTCACAAGTAATTTTGGTTAACTATTCACATTTTTATTTATCCTGTCATGTTTTTACTTCAATAATTCCTTCCATTTCATTTGCCTGTTTTTACCATTTAAAAGTGTTATGCTGTAGCTTGAAATTAACCAGTCTGATTACAGGTACAATATTGATTCCCATGATTACTCAGTGCGGTTAAAAGCTGCCAATAAATTTCTTAAAGATGGTGATAAGGTTCTTTATATCCTATGTAATTCTTCTTAAGACAATGAGCTATAGCTTATCCTCAATATTTCCTTTAGGTGAAAATCATTGTTAACTTAAAAGGCAGGGAAAATGAATTCAGGAATATCGCTATTGAACTACTCCGACGCTTTCAAAGTGATGTCGGCGAGGTAATGATTCCTTCTAAACTTCTTTCGTTGTTATTTCCACTTGAATCTTGCTACATTCTAGAAATTTTGTGGTATCTGTGCATTAGGACATTGCCTTCTGTATCCATTTATTTGACCCTTGGTTGTGTCCTTAAATAACTAAGTCACGGAAGACTTCAAAGCATCAAGGCAATGTTTAAAATTTTGACTCAATGTCAGGTCAGCACGGGTGAAATTAACTATTCTGCCTTGTTGAGCAGTGTGCGCAACTCTTGTAGGATCATATGTAAGCGGCTTGACTAGAGAAGGTGAATAGATAGTAAGCTCAATTTCCAAATTATCGCACACAACAAAGGCACATAACAATCTTAGTAATCGTGTACTCGTGTATGATTGATTGCGTCAATTTATAATAGTAGTGGAAATAAAAGAGATAAACGAGACACTAACATAATGATATAAGATGGTCTGATGACCCCACTTCTACACCATGGTGTATGATGCTTCTGGTGCTAATTCCACCCTTTTAGAAGAGACAATGGGGGTAAACTTCTTACAATCCCAACCAAAATTTGGATGCTCTCTAACAATGACTCTCCTTTGGATGTAATAATAATTTAAAGAGTGCGCATTAACAAGAGCTCATCCCCAAGCTCCAATATGACAACCGATTCCAATCTAGCTCAGAGGCAATGATCTCCATGAGCTCCAACATTAACACTCGATCTAAGCTCCTTCCTTAGCTCTAGTACATCAACTCAATTGAAGTCAACTATGAGGCAACGAGCTCCACAAGCATTAGCACCTATCCAGGCCTCCAACTCTCAAGTCCACTGAGCTTCTTCCCAAGTGCACAAACTAGATCCAAGTTAAGCTCTTGAGCAACAAGATTCACGATCTTCACAATTGTTATATGCACTATTCAAGTACCTCCGCACTTAATGCACATATCAAAAACATAAAAAATAGCTTAACTTAAACCATATTGTTGATACATAAAAACATAATTAAGTCTAACCACAAGGCAAATGTCATTTCCCCAATACTTTGATATATATGATACCAAAAGTCATCAACTCACAAGACTTACTTGGGCAGCAACACTACTTCGAGGCTTCTGCGAGAGTCTTTAGTGAGATGGAGGTCATTGGTGAGACCTTTTGCTAGCTAGAGTTCCGGTAGAGACTTCCACAAATTGGAGATTGCTAATGAGATCTTCCATGAGGTTCCTCTCCCATTTCTTCATCTGTATCCCTCTTTAGTTCCTATTGATTGGTGACAATCGACACCACCTCAATATGCCATTGGCACCACCGGCACATCTCATTTTGGGCACGTACTAAAACCCCGATGTGGCATGGAATTTCGTACCTTGCTTCAAGGATACCAGACTCATTTACTTCTTGCTGGCGACGACTTAAATTTCCTTTTGTTATTGCACGTAATAGGATCAATTATTGGAATCTGTCATATTGTTAAAAGTTGTCTTTCAGCTCCTTATTTTCATTTTTTTGGTCTTTTAGTTGGCAACTGAGGAGAGCAAAAACTTCAGCGAAAGAAACATCTTCATGGTTCTCATGCCAAACAAAGCAATTGTTCAGAAAACACAAGAGCAGTCGAAGAAAAAGGAAAAACCAGTTCCAGAAGTTTCCGCAAGTGTTTAGCCGCACCAGGACACTAAGATTCATAGTGATAAGTTCGTATCTTCCTCTCCTATCAGTTGTTTTGGCTACTCATCACACTGGATTAGCTATTGATCCACGCAACATTGACAGTGTCTTTTCATACACAGGTACTTTGTATTTTGGTTTTATTAATCGGAATCCAGGCTATCATGCAACTACCTGATGTAAATATGGATGCAGCAGACAGTAGAAACTTACTTGCGGCAAAAAGTCCATTCATGATTATGGAAACGAATCACAGTGGCTGCCTAAAGATGCCGAAAAGTTAATCGAGTATCATAGAGGATTTATGTAGCTTGTTCATTATATTTTACAATCACGATTTTCAGTCATCTGGATAACTGTATTAATCATATTATCAATGAAAAAGCCATGGCATTTCGATTCTTGAAGCTTGCACTTAGGTTGGATTGATCATTTGTAGAAAAAAAAAACTTATTACTCACTTTGATTTGAGTGGTGATTTCAATCCTGAAAATTCTTGTGTTGGAACTCAGAGGCAAATGGTTCTTCAAGTCTTTCTAATTCTTTTGACCATTCATACTGTTTGATTCTATAAACAAAGGTTCTATTTCATTTTTGAGTCTCTAATTCTGTTGAGCATTTTGATATGCTCAATTGGTTAGTTTGCTGGATTTAACTATCTCATTCATTATGTTGGACTTATGCTTGCTCCATCAACCTACTAGGTCTTCCCAATTTTTCTGTTTTTGTAGTTTGTGTTCTTCCTCTTAGTTTGTTCGGCCAGCTCAAGGTTGGATCGAATACTTCACCTTTTCACGAGCCTCATTACCAAAATAGGATGTACAAATCTACAAAATATACTCATCTAATTAGTTGGAGGTCAAAACACATCATCACTTGTGTAAAGCAGGTTTTTTCCTTTAATTCTTTCAGTAACACAATGAACCTGCCAAATAGTCTTAGCAACCTGGATAACCATAATTCAATTCTACTTGAACTATTAGTAAAACAAGGCACAATTTATATTTGGGATGCTGTGTTGATGGAACGTTTTTAAATTTTTCCTAATGGCACATCTAAGAGAATTATTAATAAAATAAGACGTCACTCCAAGAACCACCATGCTTCTCGAATTTTTACTTGGATGGTAAGAAATGGAGAAATTTACAATAATTTCTTTGCAGTTGAGGCTTTCAGAACCTCCAAGAACCACCATGCTTCTCATAAACACTTTGTGTTTTTTTTTCATATTCATTGCAAAAAATATTTTAAAAAAAGTTGAGGCTTTCAGAACCTACAGAAAGCAAACACTGGCCTCCCTAATATATACAAAAATTAAGGGCAGGCGATTTGTCTGGGTTATTTTTCTGCATCATCGGGTACATTGAAGAACTGCGGCATCGAAGCTATTCGAGGAAGTATCAGAAGCTCCCCATATGATTCTTTTCTTGATAAAGGTGGTTGTGCACCGTCAGCAAGTTCAGCCTCTGGAGTTGAATAAGGTTCTTCGTCAGATCCTGCACCAGCTTGAGTGTCGTCATGATCTTTCACTCTGGAATTTGGCTTTGTACCAGCCGCCGTATCTTTTTGGAGCAGACAGGAAAAGGAGTCGACCCTTGAGATGATAGATTGTTCATCTGAAGCAGCAGAAGACTGGGAATCAATGAGAAGATACTGTGTTATATCTTCCAGCGACTCTCTGTCGGGGACGGTGTTGGTAGGCAATGACGTGATGCCTGAAGCCATCTCCTCAGATATGTGATGATCGGTCCGGGTCATAGATCCTCTGATTCCAGGCAATTTCAATTGATCCCGCAAGTTTTGGATTCTTGATTCCATATCCTTGGCAATATTTTCTTCCCCTGACCGAGCTTCAATTCCTACAATGGCATTGGTGTCAAAATTAAGAAAGATCAAGGCATTACCTGCAACATTCTCAATAGCAAGAGCTTATCTTAGAACAGAAGAATTATCAAAAAGTAATGATAATATAGTGCCAGAGCTTATCTTATTACCGGAGCATGGCGAAGAATCAGGTGTTCTCCCATAAGAATCCCGTGTTTCAGTCTTGGTGGAGATCGAAGAAGTTGCGCAAGGGGAACCAGGTTCACAAAAGCCCGAGAAAGTGGTTCCACAATCATCTTTAATAACATCTTGAAAATTATTAGAATCGCCTTGATCCTCGTAAACCGAGAGCTGAGGGTCAAAGTAAGGAGATTCTAATATCGTATCTGGTTGTTGACTGAGCAACTTCAAACGTGGATCACAGTCAATAAGTTTCTCAAAATTCTTGCTCAACAAAGTTTGCGAACATTGAAGGAGATGCCTCCTGCAGCATCCATTTAGATAAAATTACAATGACGATGAAACAGAACAGGTCGCATTGCAGGTGGTTTTCAACCGGATGGCAAGAGAAAATACTGCAACATTATTAAGAAAAACTAACGTTTTATCATTTTATGCAGTAGAAAAGAAGTTAAGAAAAAAATATATACCTTCAGTTGTATTGCTTAGGCTGGAGTATATTCACAACAATATAAAAAAAGGTGCGTCAATTAGCATATAATCTATGGAAGCTTGTAGTATGAAAATTCAGCCATCCAACCTCGTTAATCATTTTTTTCATAGTATGAAAATTCAGCTTTATCTATGTTTCAAACAATTTCAGATAGGAAGCAAAATATACCTTCAGCAACATTGGAAAATGTTAGCAACATCTGTTATATATGACCAAATTAAATTTCAATATGTTTGATCAAATTATACTCTAATATCTGAAGCCCAAAGTAATCCGTTTTTGAATTGTAAAGTCAAAGAACACAACATGAAATTGGGTAACCACACAGAGAATATATTTTGTCACAAATTATCATAAAAAAAAATAATATTAATTATATGCGTAAAAGATATAATTTGAAATAATTTGTTAAGAGCTAAATCAAAACTTACAAATTCAAAAATTATAACCAAGATGCACAAAATTTCTTTCAATTACTTCAATGTAGAAACAATTTCAGTCTAGTGGTGCAGCAATTGAAAAACTATTTCCTCCCATTTATCACATCCCATTTTGTAAAGAAATCTCTTCTTTCTCATGTTAATGTTTTTGTTTTATATTTCAATTAGTTAAACATTATAAACTCAATGGTTAATCTTCTTCCGACTGGTCTGATCTATCTCCACAATAAAATAACTTGATCGAATAAGTCAATTGAAGACGTGATTGCATAAGAATGTGTGTATATGCAAAAGAATACTTCATATGAATATTGAGAGGAATATGCTATATGGCCTATAATAGACGATAAAAAACTTGTGCATATGTAATAAATAGGCGTGGTTCCCAAATCAGGAAAATTGACAATAGAGGTCAGTTCTTTCTAATGAAATCCACCATCAAAACATCAATTCATGAACATCACAACTCCAATTATTTTCTTCCACCAAAAAGGCTCTCAGAAAAATATGTAACAAAGAACAACATTGATTATCTTTTATTAAAGTGCTGATAATGAAACCAAAACTTAAACCATACTACTGACCCAAAGGCTTAGGCTAGTTCCCAGTTAAGCATCAAGAGCAACAAGAGGTCATTCTCAGTGAGATGAGAAAAATACAAATTACATGTACCTGTGTATGCTTGCTTGGCCATTGGTAAAATCCTGAGTCGCTTGCCATAGTGTATGCTTCCTTGGTTGGGGATCAGTCTCGCGGGAAAAAAGAGGTGGTCTTGCTAACTATAAAAAATTGCTAACTTGTTACCAAGAGGAAATGACCATCATACAACCAACAAAAATTGAGGGGGGAAAAATTATCCTACCACAATTTCCAAAGTCCCATTGACACCTTCAGAAAATGTTGCCTTAATGGTGGTAATGTCGGACCAGTGAAACTCGATCTTGCTCTTCAAGCCACCTTCAAGAACTTCCCAAACAAGTTTATGTTTAGCAAAGTAGCACTTTGCCACGAGATCACCTTCGTATCTAGAAATACACTGTATGGCAATAGAACATGGTGAGCTTTTCCACGAACTCAACCAATCTGGTAAAGGATTACTTCACAAAAATATAAGAAAATTAGGATGTACTAATTCACCATCAAGCATCCATGTAATGCACCCTCGACGAGAAAATACATTGACTTGAAATGCACTATGTTCCTATGTTAGATTACTCGCTAAGATTTGCACGTGAAACATAAAAAAGGCTAGTAAAACCAGTCGTCAGAGTTCTGGGACCATCTCACGGAGAGATATGAACATAAATAGGAAGAAAAGAACGAACAAGAAATTTCTGTGAATACAAGAATAGAGCACCAGAATAATGAATAGACAAGATCTTTGATGACAGAAGAGGAGAGCTGCATTATTTACGTAAACCACCAAAATTTTCCTTAATAAAATCCGCACCTCCCATGCCCCAATCTTCAAATATGATGCAGGAAAATTCGAAGCTTTGATCTTGCTAGTTGAGCTCGAAGCAGCTGAGGACTTCGATTCTTTGGCATCGCCAACTTCCGAGCTCTTCGAGTTAGTGGCGCAAGGAGTGCTAGCTGCCTTTGCCTGAGAAAGGCTCATCTGAATCAAATCAGCAAGAGAAGGACTCTTCCTTAGACGGAGACCCAGCGGTCCAGGTTCCCCAAGCACATTGTTGTACAGAGCCTGCACCGAAGTAGCATCAGAAGTTGGTATTACCCCTTTTCAAACGCTACAGATTAATTCATGGCAGGTGTTCCAAGAGGGAGAAAAGGAAAAAAATGGTCTTTTTCACCGGATCATGAGATTCGAATCAAAATAAATGCTCAAGATACTAACAATTTTGATTTGAAAGAGAAGTGACCCATCTACCTGCTGATTCGAAGTGTTCGCGTCCCTGGATCTCTTGTGGAGAGGGCCGCGCTCGTCGTCCAAGGACTCCTCCACTTCCAACTTCACCTTCGGAGTGGAGGGGACCGGATGCGAGGTGGAACCAGCTCGGCGCTTGGAGTCCGACGACTGAACCATACCGCAGGAAGATTCCCGGACGAGGAACCCTAAAACGCCAACTTCCGCTGCTCCTATGCGACTTGTCCCGTCGATCTCGTAGAGAAATCGGACGATTCTTCACCGTGATCGACGAATCAAACGGAAAGAGATCTGATCGCCGTGCAGGAGGAGGTGATTTCGCCGGAGGAGTGAGAGGAGCGACAGAGGTCAAATTTTGTGTTCGAAATGGGGAGACCAAATTTGATAATTCCACAACTTGTCATTCTCATATATAATTCTATTAAATATATTTTATTATCAAACCAAAAATTGTTTTCGTAGCTTAGTTGGTTGGACCATCCGTTTGGTCCGGAGAGGTCTTAAGTTCAACTTACGCAATTAATAAATTAGTTTTTAAAAAAATATATATAAATATTTGTTTTAGTAATTAGTTTGTTTATAAAAATTGGATTCTTTTTCTTATTTTAAGGAAATTATAACTTTATTCACGGAAGATAACGTTTTTTTTCTCATTTTAAGAAACTTATTATAATAATTTATAGATATTTATGTTAGTAATTAGTTTGTTTATAAAATTTTGAAAATTGGATTCTTTTTCTTATTTTAGGGAAATTATAACTTTCATTCAGTAAAGATGAACGTTTTTTTTTCTCATTTTGGGAAACTTATTATAATAATATGTAATCTATGTCAGCAATTATTTTGTTTTTAAAAAAAACTTACAGAAAAATATATATTTTGTTGGCATTTAAAGTGTTGTATTTTTCTTAATCAACTAATCATTTTGAATTAAATATAATAATTCCTATTTTAGCCAAACATTGTTTTTTAAAAAATATCTATATGACTATATCAGCCGTTGATTATTTTTTTAATAAAAAAATCATTAACCTATATTTTAATGATTCTTTTTATTATTCTAATTTTAAACTAGATATATAGATATAGATATTAAGTCTGAATTTTGATAATTTAAATGTTCATACTTTAATCATGCACTTCTCTTGTTGAAAGCAAATTAATGATGATCATGTGGGTCGCATGGACCGTGATAGCTAAGTTATGTAGCATATTTTAATAATTTTTTTAAAATTATCTATCATGCAATCGAGCGTTTTCCGATTTATCCTGACGGCCGGTGGAAAATTTTTGTAGGACAAGACCGATCATCTAAAGTTCGAAAAACTTCGTTAATCATTTTTAGATTAAAAATAATAACAAATATATAAAAACCTACCATGCCAAAATATTTGTGATCTTAGTATAATTTCTAGTGCCTTATCTTAATTGGCATATTAGTTCTTCCATGACTACTCTACTACATCAATGAACATTGACGTCTCAACTATTTTTATCCTTCTTAT
Source organism: Boesenbergia rotunda (assembly GCA_024364735.1). Lineage (NCBI taxonomy): Eukaryota > Viridiplantae > Streptophyta > Magnoliopsida > Zingiberales > Zingiberaceae > Boesenbergia > Boesenbergia rotunda. The sequence continues at coordinate 9,879 of JAGFNQ010009841.1, read as the reverse complement.
CACTCAAAAATATTAATTTCGTTATTATAATCTCACTATTTATTATTTTCCTAACTCTTGAGAAGAAAAGAAATATCATTTTAATTGGTATACTTATTAAGAATTCATATATAATCATATCTCTCCTTCCACATTCTATTATTATTTCCTTTTATTTAAACGTTCATCCAATAAATATTAATAAGTCAAAACTTATTAAAGTGGAATGATAATAATTTTATCATCTTCATCACAAAACAATATCTAATAAAATTGAACTAATTGAACGAGAGAAAATATAAAATTATAAAAGAAAATATTTTTCCATTTATAATTTTTTTACCCACCAATTAGATGTGTAGTAACTTAAAAATCAATAATTTTAAGTTAATATATCTAATATTTTCTTTTATCATAAGTGGTCAATATAATTCGGAGATGGCATGAGTAACTATGGAGATGTAATATTAAGTTCCAATTGAATTAAGCTCTTTAATTAGTATCATTCATTCCAATTGAATTGCACTATTGAAATTATAGATATAAAATTATTCAAGAGTAATGAATAGTCATTACATATACATAGGTCTTTCAGGTTGATATTACGTCAAATTAATTATGTTCCAGTCTTATATAATCAAATTATATAAAACGCTTTCATTCAAACAATCAAGATAAAATTGTTTCATTCAAAATATAATAAATGATTTATAATTTTAAATTCCCAACTTTAATTTCTAATTACGATTTTATATCTAATATTTAAAGTCAATAATAATAATTCAAGAATTTTCGATATTTATAAATTATCTTTAAATCCCCATTTGAATCTTAAACTTTGTTATCCCATGTTAGAAAAAAATTATTTCCACTCCCTACATTCAAAGTTTTATTTACTTCAACTCCCTAATATATACCGGTTTACTTAATTGTCATCATTACTTTTAGGTGCAAAATGTTCAAAATAAGATATCATTTCTTCTAAATTCAGTATCATTTAACTAGAATCTAGTATATTTTCTAAGTATGATTCTTTTTCAAACTCAGTTGATCAAGAATCGATTTTTTTTCAAACCCAGTTGATCAAGAATAGATCGAAGCTACTTATAATTGATTGGAGCTACTCTCATTTATTGAGGAGCTCCGATTGATTAGAAATTGATCGATAATCGATTAGTTATATTTGTCATCAGAGAACATCATCCTTATTTTTTATAGGTATAAGAAATCCAAAAGTAAGTATAATTTTTCCTAAATTCAACATATTTAAATTAGAATTTAATATATTTTCTATCAAATTGAGTATACTCTTTTTCCGTTTGATCAATTGATTAGGATTTCATACCAACCAATTGGCTTAGGATGAATCAATTGGGTCGTACTCAATTTGATAAAAAATATACTAGATTCTAGTTAAATGATGCTGAATTTAAGAGAAATTATACCTTATTTCGGACTGTTTATGCAAAAAAAATTGAGGGTAATTAGGTAAATCGGTAATTGAAGCAAATAAAACTTTGCACGTAGGGAGTTAAAACAAATTTTTCTGACGCAAGAACTGAGAAGGGAGTTGAGTTTACGTGCAGGGAATTTAGGACAATTTTTCCTATTTATAATGCATCTATAACATGCAAGTAAAGACTTAGTATTGAAAATTTTCTCAAATAAAATTAGAACATTTTTGTGTTAACATATATACCAACAATTATACTCGCTTTAGGCGTCTCTCACAATCCATTCCGAGATTATATAAACGGAAGTAAATGACATGGTTAGCTTATAGTCTATCATCAAGTGGCTATGGGATGGGAAGAGCTTTTCCCCGGGACATACGCTTGATGAGAATTAACCTCTGCACCATTGTAGTAAATCTGTCGCCCTTTAATCTGTTAGAACTTGTACGAGCTAGAGGGGTGAATTGCTTCAATCGCTTTTCGTAGTCACTTTGTTCTCGTTGATGAATGTGCAACGAAACTTCAACTTAAATTTGGATGCCACATGCACTACAGTTAGATTTTACTTGGTATCCACCTCCTTGAAGTGACTAATCCAAGGATTCACTCTAGGATCATGTTGGACCGGCTAGAGGAGGTGAATAGTCTGCAATTACAAATTAACCAATTCTCTTGTTTTCTACTTAACAAAGACAACACACACATTAATTAATCTAAATGACTAACATAAAAACTAAGGGACTCAAAGAATTACTTGGTTAATCCAATGCAAATGAAGCTCACTAATGAAAACTCCTTCAACAACATTTGAGGCAGAGAAGCCGCTTACAGTAGTTGAAAAGCTCATAAATGATTATAGAAAATAAATACTAAGTATCATTCTTAACTCTAAGTTTTAGGGGGCTATTTATAGTCTTTTGGTTGAAATGACTATTTACTGATGTGATATTGGAGGTGCCTCCAATGAGACCTAGAGTGCCTCAGTTGGATAAAATTTCATTTTTTTCGCAACGGTACTTCAATGGCTACTATTTACTTGAGGCGCCTCAGTTGACACTCAGGACGCCTCAGCAACTGTTCATACGAGGTACCTCCGGTTCCATCTGAGACGCCTCGAGCACTATCATCCTAAATGGTTAACTTCACTCGTTAACCATTTTTCAATCCGCTCGCTTGGGCTATGCTCTAGCCATCTAGAGTTGAACTCACCCGAACCCAACTCCGGCCTTCTCCTCGAGCAGACTTTCTCTCCGGCTTCTAATCCCTCGAATGCGTCGCGTATGTCCTTCTCGCTCCGCTAATATACTCTTTTGCAGCTCCTTGTCTCTCGGATGCATCAAGCCTGTCGACTTCCTTCCGATACCATCCTTCTTGTTCGTTGTGTCTTCCGTTCAACTTCTTGTGATCATATGTTCTTGCACATTTAGACACAAAGTATCAAACACACAAATAACCTAACTTAATTCGGTTGATCACATCAAAATTAATTCTGTGTACTTATATTCACTCCTCACTAACAGCTCCATTAAGAATTTCGTCTTTCTCAAAAATCTTCTAGAGGTGAAGAAGCTTCTTATAATCATGAGTACAAGAATATAACAAGAAATGCAAACAATATTATAAAAGAAATTGAAAATGACTTTACAATGAAAAACCTTATTTTTCTTGCTCTTTTCTTACATTGATTAGCCTTTTGATGATTGGAAAATACAGCAACACTCCTCTCCAAAACCTCAAGAACTAGCTGCTTCAAATCTCCACGAGATCCCCTTCTCTAGGATTTTATTCTTGTTGATTTACGCTTCCCAATTGATTGACCTTACCCTCAATCGATTGTCATGTCAAATCCGACCATTCAAACCTGTAGAATAGCTCTTTTTCGCCCGACCAATCAATTAGTGGGTCATACCAATAGATTGCTAGCTTCTGATCGATTGAGTCAATCGATTTCAAAGCCTTCTATTCTCTCGAAATATCACTGCAATCGATTAGATTGGCAAGGCTGAATCGATTAAGCCTGTTGATTCAGTACACTTCTATTTCTTTGCGAAACTCCCGCCTATCGATTACCTCAATCGATTTCCTTTGCCTAATCGATCGCTTCAATCGATTCCGGGCCCTACTATGCTTCACGAAAAAAACTCTCAATCAATTACATCAATAAATTGCTTCAGGTCAATCGTTTCCACCAATCGATTGCCCAATCTTAGACTCTGAATCCGAGTTTATAGGGTCACCAATCGATTACTATCTCTCACCAATCGGTAATCCTAAATTCTACCTTTTCTAGGCTGAATTTGCGTCTTACTTGGTATCCGATTGACCTTAACTTGCCAGGACTTTCTTTGTTTAACATCCAATCATTCGTGACTTGTTGGAACTTCCTGTTGCCTAGCATTCGATCAACATTGGCCCGCCAAGGCTTCTTCACCAAGTGCTTGATCTCCCTTAACCCACTTGGACTTTCCTCTTGCCAACTTCTCATTGGACTTCTGATCACCAAGTATCTGGTCCTCCTTGACAGTGGCGGAGGGAAGGGGGAGCGAGGGGGTGCGGAAGCACCCTCTTACTCTCGGAGGTGAGGACAGTCTCTCTTATCTTCGTCGGCTTCACACCCCAGCGATGCGACCAATGCCTAAGGACAATGGCGGCTTCTTCATTTAGTCCGTAGTCACAGTAGGTAGCTGCCAGCGATAAAGTTGCAGTCCATGTAGTAGGTAGCTGACAGCGGCTTCTAAGTCTTCACGAAGAAGACGAGAAATACGGTTTCTCTCTCTTTTTTAATTTTTTACTCCTAAAAGTCTAACCAAGGCTGGGAAAAAAAACAGAAAGCAAACTCGAACTGCCAGACGAAAAAAAAAATGAAATGTTAGAGAAAAAGATAATCATTAGAAACGGGAAAAAAATTGATAAGATTGGATATGCATTCACATAGAGAGAGAATTTTGTTTCAAAAATGACTAAAAGTAAATGGTAAATTGATAATATTATGAATAATTGTATTCATGGGTCGAGTTGAGGATTGATTTACTTAGGAGTAAATAAAAAAAAATTAAAAAATGTCACTGATCCTGTCGCCGAGCGTAGTGGAGCCGCAACCGGAATGACGGTGTAGGGATGAACGACGTAGATGCTGACGGGGCGTCCTCGCGCAGAATGGCAGCTTCGTGGGGGGGGGGGGGGGGTATCCTCCGACCGAATGGAAGTGGATGCCGCCTGGTGCAGGGCCGGCCGACGAGAGGTGAACCTGCTGAGGAAGGTGACCGTTAGCAACCCAGCCGGGAGACGTCCCGGCAAGGCACTCCGACGATCAAGTCAGTACTCCGAGGAACAGTAGAAATAATGGAGCACTGGAAAGATAAGAGGATTCGCGCGAGTATGTATGCGTACCTGAGAATGAGGAGTGGAGTGGCTTATATAGCCGGGGAAAAGGACCAGGCATGGCCTGTGTCAGGATCTTCTGACAGGGTCAGAAGATGTGGTATGGTGCTGTCGATATGGGTATGGCCTGTGTCAGGATCTTCTGACAGGATCAGAGGATATGGCATGGTTGTGTCGACTGTAACCATCCTTTTTTATCGTATACTATTTGTCTTATGCGAGGACAAAGACAGGTTACGGTAAGGCGGCGCCTGTCAGAGAGTGTCCGTTCGTACGAGGAGTGACATCCTGCTACCTGCAGCTGGTGCAGGTATATATTGTCCTTTTCTCAGGGTGATTCCGAGGGAGGGCCTGAGTGGATATCCGGACGGTTCGACCGGATGGGTATCAGGCCCGGGCATAAAGGACTGCCGGGCGGATGCACTCGGCTGAACGAGGCATGTAGGCCTTACTGTGGCCGGGCGGATGCACTCGGCTGAACGAGGCATGTAAGCCTTACTGTGGTCGGCCGGGTTTGACCGGCTGGGAAGGCTTTGGGTCCGGTCAGAATGTCTGTTGAGTCGGCTGCTCGTATAATGACGTGGACCCTGAAGCAGGCCAGGTCGTTCGCCACGTTGGCTGCCCGTATCGTGCAAAATATAGGGCAGGATCAATAGCCTTCCCCTCGAGTCTAGTCGAAGGAGGCGATCAGTCCGACTGACTGGACTACAAGTGTGTACAACCATCCTGCGGCCGGGCGTTGTCTGCCCTTTCAATATCCGGCCGGCTTACCACGATGCTCAACAGCTGGTGCTGAGTATGTTTGCCCTGTCTGGGCGGAAGAAGATCGTTAGTCAAGAGAGGCGTGGGCCGCCACGCACCCTTCTTTTTTAACGAGGCCGTCCGGCTGGACGAAGCATGATAGGGAAGCGTGGGCCGCCACGCATTCCCGACTAGTCATCGACCTAATGAAGATGTCCGGGCGGCTGAAGATTCTGACCGGAGGAACGTGGGCCGCCACGTCCTCGTAAACTGCTAGTGCGTCCGACCGGACGAATGTTGTTAGTCGATGAGAGGTTTGTTGAACACGTTTGGGCGGGAGAATGCTTGCCTTGAGTTGCAAGAAATGTGGTGTCACGCGCCTCAAGACGATTTTCTCGGGATAGCCCGAGTCAGTCAATTAATGGAGACGGGACATTCTAAGCCGAATGGGGTGATGTGATAGGCCCGATGCGACCGGCGCCATAACGACATCACCTCAGCTTTAATGATCTGGGCCACGTGGCGTTCGCCGGTTGGCCGACCGGGATGCGATTTATCCCATGATTACGAATTTTTAATGGCCATTAATGCGCGTAATTCTTTCTGCCACGCGGCAGCTTCCGACTGGCCGTCACGGCGACGCGCCCTGCCGCCGCATCAGGCGACGTCAGCGGATGCGGCACGCTTTTTCGAGGCTGATCGTGGGACGACTCTTCGGCATTGGGTGAGGCGATCGCCGTACACGTGGATCGCCATCCGACGGTCGCCTTTCTTTCGGCCTAGCTATAAATAGGTCTCCGCATTCGCCGAAACCCTTATTTGCTCTTCACTGTTCTCTCTACCTCGGTGCTTCTCACTTCTTGCCGCCGTCTTCGCGCATCGCCGCCGGTCTCGTGCTTCTCCGTTGGTTAATCTTTTCCGCCACCCCGACGGTCAGATTCTCCCTTTTCTTCCCTTTCTTTCCGTTCCATGGCTACCCCTACGTGGTATACCTCTGTCGAGTCTTCCCTTCACGACGAGACCATCTCCGACCTCCGACTAGCCTACGACATCCCCGCGAACTACCGCATTGCCGTTCCGACAAAGGATGACCGACCGCACCAGCCTCCGGCTGGCTTCTTTGTGTTTTTCCGGGATCAACACATGTCTGGCCTGCGCTATCCTCTTCATCCCTTTATTGTAGACTTCTGTAACTTCTTCCACATTCCTATCTTCCAGCTTTCTCCCAACGCTATTCGTATATTGTGCAACCTAATTGTTCTTTTCACCCTTTACCGAGTCCCCCTCCGACCGGAGGTTCTGTATTTCTTTTATTACCCGAAGAAACAGGAGGTCGGGAATTTCTTCCTCCAAGCCCGGGCCAAACTATCTATAGTGGAGAATATTCCTTCCTCAAATAAGGGATGGAAAACTCACTTCTTTTTCATAGGCCCTCCGACTAGCCCTGGGTTCCCGATCGGATGGGTCGAAGACATGCCCCCTATAGCTCCCTTAAGAAACTTTAAAAATGACCCCTTGTTCATAAGGGCCGCTTCTCTAATCGGCGGTCGTCACTTCGACGGCATGAAACTTCTCACCGACGCCGTTCTGTACATATTTGGGCTAAGCCGAGTGCCTGCCGCCCTGCCCTACGCCTTCTGTAAGTTATCTTTTCTTCGTACTCCTTTTTTCCTAACTCAAAATCTCTTGATTTTGCAGCCAAGATGATGTGGGAAGCGTCCCTTGATGAGGCCATGGGTCTGGCGGACGCAGAAATCAACACCCGGGCGGCCGAACAGCTTCGCCTGCGCCAGGCCGGTCCGCCCGACCAACATACGATTCCTGAGAGCGCGGAGCCAGCTCCTCAGGCTCCTTCGGCCGAACCAGCGCCGACTGGTTCTAGGGAGCCGGTCGGCTCTTCGAAACCTCCTGCCCCCGCAAAATCCGCCGGCAAGAAGAAGGTTCGGTTTTCAATGGAGAAGTCCCAGCCTTCCAAGCGGAAGGCTAGCGCTTCTATCCGCATTGAGGAGCCGACGGAGGTGGACACATCCTCTTCCGATTCCCCAGACCCGGAACCCTTGCGAAAGCGCCCGAGGAATCCTGCGTCTGGCTCTGGTGCTCAGCCTGCAGAAGCCGCTGCCCGCCCGGCTAGCGCTAGCCGACCTGCAGACGCGCCGGGCTCGTCACGCTCGGGGGGACAATCTTCCCAACCGCCTTGCTACGGCGTATATCTCCCCTCCCTCGACCCCGCGGCCGCTCGGGGAGCCCAGCAGCGACTTACCCTTTATGGGGAATTGGCAGAATGCTGGGAGCTTGGTATGAAGGAAGGGACTTCCAAACCCCCGATCCGCCTGGCCGACCAATTTATGCAGGATGCTACGAATGTAAGTCCGATGCTTTAGTGCTTAGCTAACTTGCTTTTTTCCTAACAATTCTTATTGTAGTTTTGGGCCACCTGCTCGAGCGTCGCCCATACCTTGGTTATCAACACCAGGGGACGCCGAATGGCCGAGCGGCGGCTCGAGGAATCGGAGCTCCGTCAGGCGCATGCGAACTTGCCGGTCGGGGAGGAGGGAACCGATATTCTCCGCTCGGAGATACTGGACCTTAAGGAGAAACTCCGTTCGGCCGAGGCGCGACTGACCGATGAAGCCGCCCGATCGGACGCAGCCGAGCGGGCGTTTGCCAGGTCTTCCTCCTTACACGAGACCCTCGAGAAAGAGAGGAAGAAGACTCTGGATAAGCAGCGCCGTACCCGATCGGACCTCGCCAAGAAGACTGCCGAGGTCCAACCATGAAGGCGGAGCTAGACAAACTGGTGAAGGCTTCTGAGGAGCTCCGGGAGACCTTGAATGATAAAGAGCAGGAGCTGGCCACTCGGGAGTCAGACTTACAGGCCAAGGAGAAGGCTTTGGACTCCCGAGAAGACGAGCTTCGCTTATCTGAAGGACTACTGGCTTCTCAAGCGGTTGCCCTGGAAGATAAGGACAAGGAGTTAGCCAGCCTCCGGGCGGAAATTGAAAGCCTGAAGCTGCACCAAGAAGGCGAACCCGCCCGGATGGACGCACACCGCCTGGCCTACATTAACTCCAAAGAGTTCTGCGATAAGCTGGGCAAACGGACGTCGAGCATGTTCCAGATGGGCATTAACAGCGCTATTCTGCAGCTCCAAGAGGGCGGCTATCTGCCTGCTGACATTCCTGCCAACGCTGTAATAGTGTCCCGGGTCAAGGAGCTACTCCCCAAGGACTTCTTCCAGCCTTTTACCTAGTTTGAATCGTGTAATCCTTAGCCGCCGGTTGGGGATCTTTTTTGGTAATGCCGCCGAGTAACCATCAATGCAAAGGCCTTATCCTTTAACGTGTTATTTTATACAACGATTCAGTAGATGTTGCTGATTGGTTTTAGTTGTCAGGTAATGTATTGGGGATCTGAATGAAACTCTTCTTTCTCGCTCCAACTTTGTTTTAGGTGTTTTCGATCAACACCCTTGGTTCTGGAATAGGTCATTTACTTTAGGAGGCTCAATGCCCTGGGGAAATGGCCCAGTATATAGTCAGCTGGCGGATCGGTCCGAATGAGGGGTGCGGGTCGCCACGCGCCCGGTCGGGGAACCAAACCAAGTTAGGAATATGTTAGCGTAAGTTAACCGGCTGGTTGGTCCGACTGAGGGATGTGGGCCGCCACACGCCCGGTCGGGGAAACAAACTAAGGAATCCAGCCAAGTAGAAGCCCATTGGTCGGGGGTTCGGCCTACGGGATGTGGACCGCCACACGCCCGACCGAACTTTGATACGCGCTTCTGGGCAGGCTGATGTTTTAATCAGTCGCCGACTCAGGCTTCCAAAGGGCACCAACCTTCTGCGTGGGTTGCCACGCCTCCGGTCGGGAACCGCTTTAGGCTTCCGGATGGGCCCATCTTCCACGTGGGCCACCACGCTTCCGACCGGGAACCAATCCAGGCTTCCGAGTGGGCTGACGCTTAAGGTCAGCTGCCGACTCAGGCTTCCAAAGGGCACCAACCTTCTGCGTGGGTCGCCACGCCTCCGGTCGGGAACCGCTTTAAGCTTCCGGATGGGCCAATCTTCCACGTGGGCCGCCACGCTTCCGACCGGGAACCAATCCAGGCTTCCGAGTGGGCTGACGCTTAAGGTCAGATGCCGACTCAGGCTTCCAAAGGGCCACCAACCTTCTGCGTGGGTTCGCCACCGCGTCCGATCGGGGAACCGCTTTAGGGCTTCCGGGATGGGCCAATCTTCCACGTGGGCCGCCACGCTTCCGACCGGGAACCAGTCCAGGCTTCCGAGTGGGCTGACGCTTAAGGTCAGCGCCGACTCAGGCTTCC
>JAGFNQ010009840.1:0-59062 GCA_024364735.1 Boesenbergia rotunda | reverse complement strand
AATAAGGAAAATCCGAAAGAAATTTTCAAACTGGTGGTTGCACCAAGTTTGAACTTCCCCGCTCTGATACCACTTGTTGGATCGATAGAGTCGATACAGGGGGGGTGAATATCGACAAAACTTTTCGAATTTATGGAGAGAGCAATTTGCACAGCGGAAAGAAACAAAACACGGAACACAGTATTTTTTACTTGGTTCGGAGCCTAGGTCGACTCCTACTCCAAGGCCCACGATCGTTGATCGTTTACTTTGGGCAATTCTATATGAACGCAGAATCAGTTTACACAAATAGATTTACAAGTATAGCACTATAAACTTTTAATAAAAAAAATGTCTTCTTTTACCGACGTCCGGTTGTAGGTTGACTTTCCGGAGCAACAGGACGTCGTCGCTCGAGTTGGGCAGTTTCTGGAACAAGGCGTGAGCACAGAAGAGCGTGGAAGCTTTGGTACGAAGTTGTTCTGAAGCTTCGGGTCGAGGGGTGCTATTTATAGCACCTAGGGCGCCCTGGTCGTCGGGGGCGCCCTGCCACGTGTCAGCCGATCCGCTCTTTGCTCGGTAAGCTTTATCCCACCTGAATCGGGATGAGGTTTGACCTCTGGGGCGCCCTGGTCGCTGAGGGCGCCTTGGTTGACGCGGTCTTCTCGGCTGGATAGAGTTGATCGGCCTCGCTGGCATAGGCGCGAAGCACCTTGGCACCTGAAGGCGCCCTGGGCGCTCAGGGCGCCCTGGCTGCTGAGGGCGCCCTGGATGCAGAGGGCGCCTCGGCCAGTGGTTAGCCGAACTCCTTTTTGCCTTACTTGTTTCTTGTTCACCTTGGAGGCGCCCTAGACACTCAGGGCGCCCTACTCAGCTGCTGCCTCACTCCTTTGAGGCTCTCTGAGCTGCAGACACACGTTCCTTTGGTCCTGCATCCAGGGTTAGTCCGAAAACAAAATAAAGCATTAATTTATACAGCCTTAGCTGTCTTGGTTCTGACATTGGTCTCCAAAATGGAGCCCTAGGTCAAACCGACGCCTACTGTACTCTCGACGGGGAACGCGTCCTCACCTACTCCTCTCGGGAGAATTTATCTGATGCCAACTATTCCTCTAGTTGGACTTTTTCCTGACGGTCCTTTGTCAGGTCTTGGATGCCGAGCAGCCCTTCGCTCGGTGCCTAGCATTCCTTCGCTAGGGCTTCAATCCCAGGCTATCCTTCGTCTGGCGCCTAGCAGCCCTTTGCTAGGTCTTTTGACCCTGGCATTCCTTCGCCAGCGCCTAGCAGTCCTTCGCTAGGTCTTTTTACCCTGGCATTCCTTCGCCAGTGCCTAGCAGTCCTTCGCTAGGTCTTTTTACCCTGGCATTCCTTCGCCAGTGCCTAGCAGTCCTTCGCTAGGTCTTTTTACCCTGGCATTCCTTTGCCTGTGCCTAGCAGTCCTTCGCTAGGGCTTTTCCTGCACACTTGAGTAACTTGTTAGAAAACAAGTAAGACTTAACTTTTGACCTATGTTGCCATTATCAAAACACAGGTTTTAACTTAGGTGCATTCTGCACCAACAACCTTAAGTAAATGCAAGCTTAAGCATATAATAGTGGATCAAAACATGGATTTGAAAGCATAAATTTATCAACAAAATGATAATTATCAACTCCCCCACACTTACTCTTGGGTGTCTCGCACAAGCTACAAGTAAACTAATGATGTATTCCCCTAGATTATTCTCGATCATAGTTAGAAGCAATTGAAAGGAAATTACTTAGGGTTGTCAATTATCAAAAATCTAAACTTAATGGACTAGTATCTTGTCCTTAAATCAACAACTTAGTATACTTCATCCTTCATGACTCATTGAGATGAATTAACTCAAAAAACCTTACAAAGGAAGTTTTAAAGTGGCTCTCTTCCTAAGTTCTACATTCTTGATTAAAGTGGAGCTCACTCAAACACAACATGGTTCTTGTACTACCATAAGCTTGCTTATTATCTACTCTCCACCATCATTCTTGATTTGGATCCATATCTACAAAAGTTTATTTGAACAAGTTAGGAAATATGGGATGATAAAATAGAAATTCAATGAACTTTGATTCTAAAGGATCATGATAAAGAAAATAAAGAAATATGACATGGTAAGGAAATATGGTAAAGGAATATGGCAAAATAAGGAAAAATGGAAAAAGTAGAGAAAGTGGAAGACTTGGATACTCAAAAATGTAACTAATGCACTTTGCCCCTTTGATAGCCTCTAATGAATTCCGAGCCAAGGGGAATAAGGATCAGCTAGTTTGGATGAGAAAAATACTGAATTCAGTGTGCCAACTCCTTCTGATTGGTCAAGAGACCGATCAGCTCTGCTTCTGAATGGACTGGAGCTCATCTGATCGGATTAGCTACATCTGATCGGTCAAGGGACCGGTCAGTAACTTTCCTGATCGGTCTTCATACCGATTAGGGGCTGATCAGTAGCCAAAAATTACAGAATTTGAGGTTGACTTCTGCCAAGACTTCTCTTCTTCCAATCAATACTACATCTTAAACCCAACTAGCTCCTTGTTCTCATCTTCACATCAGAAATCTGATACAACTCTAAATTAAGTCCACTTCATGTTCCTTTTTCCTTTCTTTTTTTTTTCTCTTTTGTTTTTCAACTGTTGACTTCTTCTTTTTTCTATTTTTCTTCTCTGTCGCTATTCATCACTGATTTCGGCCAACTCCTTTCAACTCATTTCTTGCAATTGGTAGCAGGTCTTCATAGAATCAATCTCTTCTTCTCAGTTCCTTTTCTTTTTCCTCTCTCCCGACAGATTTGAACATTTGTGAAAAGTTTTGAAAGGTTCTGGAATATTGCTTGTAACTTGCTTGTCCTCATTGGCTTTAATGCATCTACAGAATTTCAACTTTTGTAGCTTCAATGTCAGAGAAGTTGGCACCTTCACTTCCTAAAGTCACTAATTTTTGTTTCTTTCGGAATTTGCCTCATAAACATCAGATGACAATTAAAAACTTGGATATTCAAATTATAATTAGGAATCTAGATACTTCAAATGTTATCTTCACTAACCAATTCTTGCAACTCACTTTTGATACAAAACTCCTTCAAGTTGGCACACCTATGCTTGTATGTTATCAAGTGCTTCACATTATCCTCAAAATTTGATCAAATGCTTGCATCCTCCCCCACACTTAAACTTTTATCCATCTCGGGCAATGTAACAAACATTAAGAACCTAAGTCCATGGAAAAGATTATGATGAACATGAAGATTGGGGAAGTAAAATGGAATATAGAGAAACAAAATTGCAAAAAATGATATGAGATAGAAAACAAAATGATTCACCTCTATAAATGTGGTCCAATCATAGAAATATAGTTTTGAAAGAACCTAAGCAAGTTCTAGAGTACAATCACATGCGTGTATCACATATATTAGGCCAATCCTCACTAGGTAAAAAGAATTCATCTCAAGTCATCAATCTAGAATCCATAGCTAAGTAGTACTCAAGCATCCAAGAATTTTCATCCATTAGCTCAAATCCTAAGTTTTAACAACCAAATTTAATTTGCTTTCAAGGGACTCTAAAATGATATAAAGAAAACCTAGATGGATACATTTATTCCTAGTCATGAAAGAAATGAAATTCCAAAAGGGATAAAACGGTATCTACAATGACTTTTATTCTCTCTACACTACTCAAGCATTTATTAACAAAAACTCATTTTAAAAGAAAATTTTACTTCTAGAAAACATGAAAATGAAACATGCAATGAAATAAAATGCAACAAGGAACAAACTCCCCTTTATTCCTGGCGGTTGGGGTCGGTTGAGGAGTAGCCTCCATCCCGGTAGTGGAGGAGTTAGGGTGGTCGAGAGAGTAGTTTTCATGTGATCAATGTTATGGCGCACTGCTCCCCCACACTTAAACTTCACAGAAATATGTTCCGATCGTCAAAGGCGATTAAGGTACAACATCCATTTAAGAGGTGGAGTGCTACGAGTCAAAATAAGATCAACTCTGCCCTCTTGATGCTTTTTGGAAATCCTTCCAAGAGGTTGGAGTCTATTTAGTTGGAGCACCCACTTCAGAAGCCTACGGGACCCTGCAAAACCATGAAAAGAAAATACCTCCCGAATACATGCAGGGTAAGGAAGAAATGAATTACAAACAATTTCTACATAAAATATATCCAGAAATGAATCACAACCAATAAAATCAACTTTGGGTACCTCTATGAGTTTTTCATAATCATTATCTACATAAGGTGTATCAATAAATGCATCACCTCCAATGAAATCAACTTTAGGTACATCCAAGAGTCTTTCTGCAAAATTATCCTCTACAAAGAATATATCAGGAAATTCATCACATCCAATAAAATCAATTTTAGGTACCACACAATTAGTCTCAATATAGGATATATCAAGGAATGCTTCACTTTCAACAAAATTAATTCTAGGTACCTCAATGAGTTTTTCTGAAAAATTAGCATCAGTCTCTACATAGGGTATATCAAGAAATGTATCAACAAAATCAACCCTAGGTACCTCTATTAATTTTTCACAATCAGCATCTACACAAGACGTATCAGGAAATGCATCAAATCCAACAAAATCAATCTCAGGTACCATACAATCAATCTCTAGATAGGGTGTATTAAGAAATTCATCACAGCCAATGAAATCAACCTTGGGTTCCTCTATGGAATTTTCACAAATAATTTCTGCATAAGATGTATCAAGAATTGCTTCACATTCAACAAAGTCAACCCTAGGTACCTCAATGAATTGTTCTGAAAAATCAAGAGAGATACTTACCTTCTCTAGCTGAAAAATTCCTAGAGGTTCTACAAGAGTAGATGTGACTATTGATTTCTCCTGGTCAAGTACAGGCTCCACTTCAGGCTTAGGTTCTGGTGGACATTCAACTAAGAAAGGTGATTCTTGAGTTCTTGCATCCACCATGAAAGTCCCTACACTTTCTGGCTTATCCTCTCAATCTTCTAATGTATCAATCAATTATGGTGGTCCCTGGGGCTCAGTGTAATCCTCTACACCTGTAGAATGATCTGTAACGCATGCTTCCTTAGCAATATCTGCAACAACCATATTAGAAAATTTAGGACCAATAATAACTATATCACCACAAAATAAAAGTCTAGAAGGGTCCTGTGGAGCTTCAGAATCAAATTCAAGACTATCACAAGCTTTTCTATCCATCTCCTCCAATTCCTCCACAACTAATGCATCCTCAGCTTTCTCTGAACTAAAATCTCCTGCCACTATATCAAATGAAGCTTTATCAGCAATCAAATCTGCCTCAACAACCTCATCTGAAATATCCATGCTGATGCTAGGAGGATCCTCTCTGGGGTGTTGTAAGAAGTGTAGAGAGACTTTTGGCTCCTCCTCTTGAGCTGAAAATTTTGTAAATGGGTTTTGAGCAGGAATTTCAGGAGGCATGCATACTGTAGGTGCCCTAACTTTGATGAATTCTTCTTCTTCTTCCACCAAAATTGCAAGATCAATTGAAGAAGGACTGAGACTTGCACTAGGGTCACTTTGAACTGGTATAGAATCAATGCCGGGGCTGATTTGAGATGGAAAATAAGATGCTGAAAATTTTTCAAGAAAATCAGCCCTTGGAATGTTTAGACTTGAAACCACTTCCTCATTCCTCAAAGTTAGCTCACAATCATGCCCCTTAAGTTTTGAGTAGCTTGAGGAGGTAATTGTTCTAATCCTTGGGCTTGCATTTGTTCCATTCCTCTAACCATTTGCTCAAGGCATCTTTCAAAGTCTTTAAGAGTAGAATCATACTCTTGTTGTTGTAAACTTTTCTGTTGTATGATTTGTTCCATAATTTCCCCAAGTCTTTGTTGTTGAGCCTCAAGCTCACTGGAATCCTCAAAATCTCCTTGGTTGATATATGGCTCTTGTTGAACTTGAAATGCAGCATTAGGTTTCTCAAAATCATGACTAGGCTGTGAATTCTGAAATTGAAATTGTTGGGGCTGATCAAATGATTGATTTGGCTACTGAAATTACTGAAAATTGGGCTGGGAATTTGGTTGAAACTGATGAAAATTATAGCTCCAAAAATTCTGAGTTTGAATTAGAAATTGTTGTGGTGAGGGCTGAAATTATGGAGGCTAAAAATTCTAACTGAATGGTTGAAAGCTTTGCTGATTATGATTGTACCCTTGCTGAAAATTTTGGAATTGTGGTTGAAATTGCTGTTGTGGCTGATTAAAAGGTTGGTTTTGCTGGAAATTCGAATAGGGCTATTGAAATTGTTGGAAAGGTTGACTTGGCTGAAAATCTTACTGAAATTGTTGAAGTTGACGCTGAAATTGATAATTTGGTTGCTGGTAATCTTGATAAGGCTGGAATGGTTGAAAATTTTGTTGAAAATTCTGGAATTTAGAATAAGGCTGCTGAAAATTCTGAAAATACTGATACTCTGCCATGGGACTGCTTGAATGAATATAAATGTTTTCAATAACTTCTAAAACTATTCCTTGATTTCTTTTAGCTCTGAATGTTCTTGCTATCTCAATATCGAACTCCACTAGATCACCTCCTGCAGTCCTGGTCATAAAACAAATAAAATGGCAGCCAATGGATACAAAAAGATAAAGCAAATGAGAATAGAATCAAAGAATATAAATATTAAACACAAGCTCAAATTAAACAAACTCAACTAGTAATTCCCCGGCAACGGCGTAAAAAATTTGATAGGCCCAATAACTAGTGTCACGAATGAGCCTTAAATTTAGATATTTATAAACTAAAAACCCTTGGCTAACAAAATAGAAATGTAGTATAGGGGCCTCAGGTCGTATTTTTCCAAGGACTAGTTGAATGAATGTTTAACTCGAGCTTGCAAGTTATTTGTCGTTTGATGTTTTGGGTTTTCTAATAAAATGAGGGGTTTTGTGATAAAGAATGAATCAACAATACAGGACAGAATAGTATGAACTTAGCTAAAGCATGTACTAAATTAGGAAATTGCAGAAACGAAACTTAACCTAATTGACAATTGAGCAATTAAATTCAAACTCTTGAATTGAAACTTAAGAACTAATTGCAGAGAATTAATTGCAGGAAATGAATTGTAGGAAATTAATGGCAAGATAATAAAAACTAGATTGAAACATTGCTTAAAACTTGACTTAAAGTGTAGAGAAACAAACTAGAGCAATGTGAAGAAATACTTGTTTAAAACCAAATTAATCCTAATTAGAACATCAAATCAGTTTTTATCCAAAACTTCCCTTTGTCGTCACACAAAGGTTGAGCTATGAACCCTCTAGCTCAAAAACCACTGAAGGAAAACTCCCAAGATCATTTCGCAATTGATTTGCGCATGTTGGTCTTCCTGATCGGTCTCTGGACTGATCAGATCTTCCCTTGATCGGATTGGGAACCGATCAGATGAGTCTCTGATCGATTGGAGCGAACGATCAGTAGCTGAAGTCACTTCGTGATTTCCTCCATCTCGATCGACTGGATGGCGATCGATGCGCAGAAACCATAAGAGAATTCCTATGCGCAAAAACTAAGTACTTAAATTACACCAACAATATATGACTATATAATTTCTTTAAAAAAAACTTCCCTAAGTCTGATATAATCCTAGGAATCTTGTTGACCACAAGAGAATTCCTATGTGTCTTAAGGATTTTCTATACATGAATATTTTAGTTTTAGAAAAATAATAACTCTCTTGATTTGGTTTCTTTTCCAATCTGACACGATCCTAGGAAATCTTGTTACCTACAAGAAAAGTTACCTAAGTGTCCTGGAAAATATTCCAAACTCAAGTAAAGATTATTTTCAATGATATTCCAAACGACAAAAGGATTTTCGAAATAAGTTTTGGAAAATGATAGTATAATATTTTCAAAAGTATTTAAAAAAGATAGTGAGTTTTTTTAAATATAATATTTTTGAAATTTCTAATAAATCTTTTAATTTGAACCTCCCCCTAAACCTAACATAGTCCTAGGAAGCTTGTCGACCACAAGTTGATCCTCCTCTGAGTCTTAGGGTTTGATTCAAACAAAAAAAAGCATTAAGAAGTGTTTTGCGATAATCAAGAATAATATATTAATTTCCTTTGACTTGGACTCTCCTTAAATCTGATACAATCTTAGGAATTCTTATAGATCATTAAGAAATGTTCCTATGTGTCTTTAGAGTTTATCTAAATCATAAGAACAATTAAGGCACTTTTTGAAAAATATTTTTGAAAAAGTATGATAATTTTCAAAGATTTTTTTGAAAAATATTTTAAAATAATTTTTTGAAAAATTAATTTTTGAAATGCATTTTGAAAGAATTGATAATAATTTTTAAAGCACAAAGCATTTTGAAAAGATATAAATTTTTGAAAATAATAAGTTTTAAGAAATAGTTTTCTAAAAACAAAAATCTAAAAAGAAAATACTCCAAGGGTCACGGTGTAGGACAGGTGCCGTCGATAGAGGGGGGTGAATATCGACCTTAAAATCGTCTCGCGGAAGCTCGTAAACTTTCGTTCTGGACTCAGAGTTAGTGCAGCAGAAAATCGACAGAATGAAGAAAACAGACAACAACACAGATAGCACGCGAGATTTTTTTACTTGGTTCTCAACCCCCTAGGGTCAGTACATCCAAGACCTATGCACGGGAACGCCCGTCCACTAATGGTCTCCTTTCCGAACTTTTCAGAGGCGAAGCAACCCGTCTTACAGTGCAATAATTACAATCAAAATATAGGAAACTAAATGCAGAATAATACAAGCAAACCAAAACAAAATGGTCAAAGACTAGGCCGATTTGGACCTCCGAAGTGTCGCGCACTTCCTCCTAGAGCCTCCCAGTCATAGAGCCTCATCTTTAGTGCTTTTTCATCAGTTAGAAAGCTCAGAATGGATCTTGGAAGTTGTGTGCAGAGCCTTGGGGTCGAAGCCCCTTTTATAGGCTTCATTGGGGCGCTTGTGTTGATGGGGGCGCCTCAAAGGGCTTGGTCAAAGTTTATCTCCGCGCCGAACTCATCGCAGCCGATAAGGCTTCTGACCAGGGTGCCCTGGACCTCCCAGGCACATGAATGAACCCAGTTAAAGCTTATCTCTGCTTCGAACTCGCAGCAGTAAATACAGATTTGAACTAGGGCGCCTGTATTGATGGGGGCGCCTGCATAATGACTGGTTTGCCTCCTTTCAATAGGGGCGCCCCAGATGATGGGGGCGCCTGGATGAAAGGGTTTTTTCCTCCTTTGATTGAGGCGCCCCCTTCAATGGGGGTGCCTGGATGAGGACCTTCCAGTCGTGTTGTGTGTTGTTCGATTGCTTTGTCTTCCATTCTAGGTACCTGCAAGATATACAAATACAAAGCAAATATACACAAATTCTTAACCTTAAGGACTTGGTTCAGACTTCGGTTTTCCACGAAGCCCTAGGTCGAACCGACGCAAGTTCCCACCCCCGGGAACGCACCTACTCCTTTCAGGAGACGGTTGTCACCCAGTCCATTCGGGTGAACTTTTGCTTAGCCTCCGATACTCTCGGATCTAGAGACGTCCGAACCTTGACCCGTCTCTACTTCTGTCCTTAGTCATTGCTCAGCTAAGTTGCTCAATCCCTCGGACCAAGACTTCGTGCCCAAACCCAAGGTCCAGGACTTCGGTGCCCAACCCTCGGCCAGGACTTCGTGCCCAATTCCTCGAACCAGGTCTTCGGTGCCTAACCCTTGGCCAGGACTTCTTGCCCAATCCTCGACCAGGACTTCGGTGCCCAGTCCCCGACCAGGACTTCGTGCCCAACTTCCGGTCAGGACTTAGTTGCCCAGCCCACGACCAGGACTTAGTGCCAAAGACAACTAGGACTTTCTTTCACTTTGGTACTCCTCTCTTGACTTACCCTTCCCTTGTTCAATGTATCACTGACTTAAGCATATTGTCAAACATTGAAACACTCAGAGGAGGACATCACAGATGCAACTTGCACCAACACACGATCCTTGACCATTTTCGTTGGGCAATTCTATATCTCGAAGATGATGTACAAATGTAGAACTTGAGTACCGAATTAAACAACAAAATTATAAAAATATCGACGACACTGATGGATTAGCGAAGCATCTTGGGCAGCGTGTCATCGATCTTGATCATTGTCGGCGTGGGAAACTCGAGCATGAAAGACTGACGGTGAGTGATTGAGTGCTAGAGTCGCAAGAAAGTTGTTCTGAATTGTTGAAGAAGCAAAGGGGTGAAGCTGTTGGATCGTAGAAAATCGATAGAGGGGGGGGGGGGTGAATATCGATATCTAATTTTCGGAAAACTAGAGCAGATATGCAGCGGAAAATAACAAAGCAATCGCAAACGCATGATGGTTTTACTTGGTTCAGAGTCGCGGCCGGCTCCTACTCCAAGGCCCACAGTCCTTGACCGTTTATGTTGGGCAATTCTATAGTCGCCAAAAATCTTTTACAAATTGAGTAGAGATATAGAACTGAAAAATTGAATTTGCAACACTTTTCGTAAATTATATTTACCGACGCCTGAGGTGGATCGAAGTTCGGAGCAGAGGGTCGTCGTCGGCGCTGGAATCTCAACGTTGAAGCTTGTCAGAGTGTAGCGCTTGAACGAAAGTGCTTGGAGTCTTGAAAGCGAAGTTGTTTGAAGCCTTGGGGGTGCCTACACGTGGCCTCTCCTGCACAAACTCTTATTGACAGGTTTGGTCAGTGCTTATCCTCTTCACAGGGGCACCTTGGATGATGGGGCGCCCGTATGGTCCCAGGCGCCTGAGCTGCTTTGGTCCAGAGGCTTCGTGGCAGTTTACTTCGTTTGCTTCGATTTAGCCTTCCACTGGGGCGCCCGTATCCATCCGAGCGCCTAGCCCCAGTGAGGCGCCTCACTCCATTGAGGCGCCTCAGCTGCAGAAACCCATTTCTTCGATCCCTGCAACCAAGGTTAGTTCCACAACAAAAAGAAGCAAACATGTTAGCCATTATTTACAGCCTAAGCTGTCTTGGTTCTGACTTTGGGTCTCCCAAATGGAACCCTAGGTCAAACCGATGCCTACTGTTCCCTCGCACGGGGAACGCGTCCTCACCTACTCCTCTCAGGAGAGTTTACCTTTTGCCAACCGGCTCCTCCGATTGGACTTTTGCCCAATCCACCCAATTAGGTCTTCGTGCCCAGTCCGCGACCAGGACTTCTTTCCCAACTTCCGGTTAGGTCTTCGGTGCCCAGCCCTTTGCAAGGACTTCTTGCCCAGTCCTTGACTAGGACTTCTTTGCCCAACTTCCGGTCAGGTCTTCTTGCCCAGTCCTTGACCAGGACTTCTTGCCCAACCCTTTGCTAGGACTTCTTGCCTAGTGTACCTAGGACTTTCCTGCATACTTAGTAAGCTTGTTAGATCACAATAACACCTTAACTTCTGAACCCTTAGTCATTATCAAAATACAGGGTTGACTTAGGTGCTTCCTGTACCAACAATTCCCCCTTTTTGATTTATGGCAACACGGTTCAAAAAGTTACCAAGCAAAGAATTTGAAAAAATATTCAGTTTTCTCCCCCTGAACCAAATATTCTCCCCTTGAGTTTTTTCAAAGATATGTGAGTTTTTGAAAGTCTTCTAAGTCCTTAAAAAGATTTTTGTAGATTTTTAACACTTAGAAAATTTTACAAAAAGGATTTTCATACTTAGAAAAATTTTCCAAAAGAAGTTTTTCACACTTAGAAAAATTTTCCAAAAGAAGTTTTTTATACTTAGAAAAATTTCAAAAAGAAGTTTTTCACACTTAGAGAATTTTTCCACAAGAAGTTTTTCACACTTAGAAAAATTTTCCAAAAGAAGTTTTTCATACTTAGAAAAATTTTCCAAAAAGTTTTTCATACTTAGAAAATTTTTTTGAAAATACTTCGTGCACCAAAAACACTTCTGAAAACATATTTTCACTTAGCACCAGTTAAGCACTTTGGTTATTTACTTGACCTTTTGAAAAAAATAAAATTTTGAAAAAAAATGTATCCTTGCCTTTCTCTCCCCCTTTGCCATATATCAAAAAAATGATACTAATTATAGAAAAAAAAATTAGAGACAAAAAATGAAGTTCTGTATTGAACCAACTCTAGTAGGTTTAGGCATAAATTGGTACAAACCAAATTAAATCGTTCTTATTCGGGTCCTGTCTAACCCAGTTAGCTACTTACTAACTGTTATAAATAGTAGTTTTTGCTAGGGTTATTCAAGTTAAGTGATCTGATCAAGTTAGATTTACTAAGCTTGACACTTAACCTGATTGCTGTTCAATTTGTATTTATTGCCCTAATTTCTACAGATGCACTTGTTAGTAATATGAGAGAAGTGTCCTAAGACAATCGCCTTATGATTGTAATCGTTTATTTTAATAAATGAAGATTCACTATTTGAGTATACATGTTAGTGTATTTGATTGAGATCTTAAACTCATTTACTGAACGTCCGCAATACAATTCACAGCATGAGAGAATTTGTGATGGATTCACAACTAGTGATTATCTCTACATGTGCAATTGTGAAGTATTAAAATTGTCCCTAGTCGATGAATTGATAAATACGGACACTATCAATTCTGTTGAGACTAGCATGGGTATACATCTCCTCGCAAGGAGTGGTGAATCCTTTGTAGGTTGCTCAAACATCTTCGGGCACTTCGGCTTATACCCAATCATCCTGGGTCCACACCTCCTGGGAGATGCTTGCTTAAGATGTCAAAGTATAAGTCTTCATGACCAAGATGACTTGAGCACCGCAAGTCAAAGGAACATCGCACTTAAGCTGCATTAAGAACTTCATTGACATATCTACATACAGTTAAGCAGCAGCCGAAGAAGAAGAAGAAGCGGGTGCAACTCCTTCCTCCCAGAATCTTGATTCCATTCTTCGTTTGGTGGTTAGTCTTCCCATCTCTCTCTTGGTATTCTTGTCGTGCCTTTGGAGAATCTAGTAGTTCTTGTCGGCACGAAACTCGTGGCTTTACGAAGTCATCCCGAAGAAAACTCGGCGTGGACGCGAATAGAGGCGGAGCTTCCAAGGGACGCTTATGGTTGAATCTCGTCCCTTTCTTCGAGTTACGCGAGGTAACAAGTAAATTAGTTTACGTTTCTATAAAATTTAAATATATGATCATGTCTACACAACATAAGGTTGCATGCTAGATGTGTGGTTAAATAATTTGAGAAATTATTTATGCTAAATCTTCCGCTGCACGTAATTAAATTTTAAAATTACGAACCCGGATCCATGTCAACATGCACCCGGTCCCAACAGTGGTATTAGAGCCGGTTAATGTTTGACATAATCATATAATTGTTTTGCGGAAAACTTTGTCATGATCTCAATTTTGGAAACTTTCCAATTATGGAAACTTTCCAATTATGATAAATTTTAAATTTAGGAATTTCAAAGTTTGAAAATCCTCATGAAATTTCGCAAACTTTTGAAATATCCTAGTTTCTGAAATTTTATGATAATTGTGAAAACTTCCCATTTTTGGAAACTTTCCAATTTTGAAAATTTCTTATTTTGGAAATTTTCCAATCTTGGAAATATGTAAGTTTTCTTTGTACCAGAAACTTACAATTATTCAGAAAACCTATTATGAAATCTCGCAATTTTGGGCACTTCTTTCAAGAAAGTCTAGACAAATTTATGGATCATTAATTGACAATTAAATTCGAATTGGTTTTAAATTATTAACAAAATTCTTTATTTTGGATTGAGACTCGGGGAGCCGTCCAATTTAAAGTTAGTTGTAGCAAATTAATTTCCTATTTTGAATAAAATTGTCATGTTTAATTTGGTTACGCCTCGGGGAGCGGACCAAATTAGATTTACAACAAATTCTTTTTTTTTGGTATCTGAGCCTCGGGGAGCCACCCAAAGAAAATAATTTGTTAAAATTAATAAATCCATAAATAAAATATGTAATTAAATCTTGGAAATTTTGAGGTGATTCTCAAACGATAATTTCCTTATTTGATTTAAGAGGTGATGCTCTTACATATTATTGTCTCCAAAATTAATTAGAAAAATGGTTTCCTATAGAGTTTTCTTAAAAGAGATTTTCATGAAAATAATATATGGTTGAATTAAGGGAATCTGTCTCTTAATTTAATAAGATTTGATTTAGAGAAATCAAAGTCTTAAACATATTATTTCCGAAATTGATTATGACAATTTAGGAAATTGTTTCCCAAAACAATTCCTTAAATAAAGTATGAAATTAGAATTAGGAAATCAGGTTCCTAATTCAATTAATGAGACTTGATAAATTAAGTCACATACATACTTTATTAAGGAAATCGTTAGTACATGACATAATTATATGTCATGAATGTGCTTAGAAAAGAAAGGATGAGACCCAAAACCCCTTACAAAATATTAAGGCCAACACCTTCCATTAATATGGTTAGAACCGGAGTTTTGTTTCTCGTTTGGGTTGATGGACACATCCATGCCCGGCTTGAACCTCAACATGTTCAAACCATGGAATTAGTTTATGATTAATATAGTTGGAGTCAGAGGTCAATCCTTAGTTTTGGTTGTTGGACACATCCAAGCCTGACTAAACGGTTGAATGAGCTCCAACCATATTAAAACTATTTCTTGATTAGTGGGTCAGCCTTAAGCTTGGAGCATCGATTTGTTGTGCCACAGCCAAGGTCGATGTAAAGAGAGGTGCAGTTGGGTGCTATGTATATTGTTGCATTCTTTTTAATGAGTTAACAACCCAATGATTTATGCAAACATTCAATTAGTTGATAGCATAAAGTGATAGTTACATATATGTGATATGTAATCGGTATAATTACCTACCTTCATAGCTAAGAATAACTTGATGGCCACAGCCATGGTTGTTCTTATCTATGGTTGGATATCAACCTATTTGGAGATGTTCCTACGATCTCCCGAATTGGAAAAAAGAGTTATTCAATTCGAAAAATAAATAGGATTTAATTAATGTATGTTGATGCATTCTTTATCATTCTTCTCACATAAGCTCAATTTGTATTTCTAAGATAATCACTCGATCATATCTTCTCTGAATTTGCGTTCCATTTTGGACACCAATAAACTGATTAGGCCAAACTTCATGGACTGGCTTCGAAACCTGAGGATAGTCCTCAAGGCAGAGAAGCTTGCTTATGTCCTTGAAGATCAACTTCCCAACCGTCATCTAGAAAATGCAACTCCAGACCAGTTAGTGGCCTATCAGAAACATGTGACCGATTCTGAACTTGCGAGTTGCATCATGCTAGCCGCTATGGTACCTGATGTTGGGACTGGGTGCATGTTGACAAGGATACGGGTTCGTAATTTTAAAAAATAATTACGTGTAGCGAAAGAATTAGCATAAATAATTTCTCAAATTATTTTAACCACGTATCTAGTATGCAACCTTATGATGTGTGGACATGATCATAAATTAAAATTTTGCAGAAAGTAAACTAATTTACTCAATACCTCGCGTAACTCGAAGTGAGGGACGAGATCCAACCGTAGCGTCCCTTGGAAGCTCCGCCTCTATTCGCGTCCACGCTGAGTTCTCTTCGGGATGACTTCGCAAAGCCACCAGTTTCGTGCCGACAAGAACTACTAGATTCTCCAAAGGCGCAACTAGAATATCAAGAGAGAGAGATGGAAACTAACCACCAAGTAACGGAATCAAGATTCCGGGGAAAGGAAGGAGGGAGTCGCGACCCGCTTCTTCTTCTTCTTTGGCACCTTCTTGGTGGAGGAGGCTCACGGCAACCCTAGGCGATGCGCTGACCCTAGGGGAGGAGAGAGGGCGCCGTCCCTAGAGAGAGAAAGGGGGCGCCGGCCCTAGAGAGAGAAAGGGGCGCCGGCTCTAGAGAGAGAGAGAGCTTGCTACTTTATCTCTTCATTGGAATTCAAGCCTTGCCTTGGTTCCTTTATATAGTAGCCTCTCCATCACCAAGTCTCCCTTTTAACGGAATAAATTTTCATAAGAAATTTATCCTATAAATTTTCTTATGAATTATTCCGTTATGCCAAGTTTTATTATAACTAAATTTATAATAAAAACAAACACATCTCTCCTTTTATTATGGAATAAAATTTACAAGAAATTTATTATATAAATTTTTCTTATCATGGAAAAATCAATTCATAATTGATTTTATAAAATAAAATAAATCAATCCATGGTTCATTTTAATTTTCATAAAAAGAATAAATTTATTATATAAATTTTTCTCATCATGGAAAAATCAATTCATAATTGATTTTATAAAATAAAATAAACCAATCCATGGTTCATTTTAATTTCCATAAAAAGAATAAATTTATTATAGAAATTTTTCTTATCATGGAAAAATCAATTCATAATTGATTTTATAAAATAAACCAATCCATGGTTCATTTTAATTTCCATAAAAAGAATAAATTTATTATATAAATTTTTCTTATCATAGAAAAATCAATTCATAATTGATTTTATAAAATAAAATAAATCAATCCAAGGTTTATTTTAATTTCCATGAAAATAAATCTCTTTATATAAATTTCTTTATATAAATTTATTTATCCATAATTTTATAAAACAAATCGCGCTTGATTTATTTTATAATTTAAACCAAATAAATTGGTTTCCCTCCTTTATTGTGGCCGGCCAAACCAAAGAGGGTGGGCACCCTCTTTGGCCGGCCACTCCAAGCCAAACCCTTGCGAATTAAACTCATTTAATTCTTCCAATAAGCCTTCAAAAGACTTAGCCATTTTAAGCTTCCGATGTACCTCTGATAAATTCAGATTCGACTTATTTCTTTTGATTAGAAAATCCAATTTTGAACTCGTTTTAAATCTCTCGGATTACTCGTAGTGCGTGTGACTAAATAGGCTTTCAATTTATATTGGTCGTCTATAATTCATCAATTATAGAATGATCATGAGTGGCACCTAGTAGTACATCATGATCTCCAATTAATCGAAAGATCAACGGTTGACCTCAGAAATTATTCTGAAACCCTTCAGCAGCTCTAATGAATCGTGCCTCATTCCCTTCACCATCTTATACCCACTTGGTTCAGGACATGGTCTATGTGTGTCAGTCCCCACTAGGCTGACTACGTCACACCTAGCCCAAGTAACGTTCTCTCGTCCTTTGGATTCTAAATACTCTCATGTATTTAAGAGACTCATACTCTAAACATGTCATGCTCTGGCCAGAGGCTTTGAGTAACAATCCGACGATAGGCCTTGGGTATACATCTCCTCGCAAGGAGTGGTGAATTCTTTGTAGGCTGTTCAAACATCTTCGGGCACTTCGGCTTATACCCAACCATCCTGGGTCCACACCTCCTTGGAGATGCTTGCTTAAGATGTTAAAGTATAAGTCTCCATGACCAAGATGACTTGAACACCGCAAGTCAAAGGAACATCGCACTTAAGCTGCAGTAAGAACTTCACTGGCATGTCTATATATAGACTACCATGTGAAGTTTTACAGCCAGTCACTCCAACGAACTAGTTCCCTTAACTAGCATTCATGTTTATCTCCGAACATCCCAATGTCTCCAGCCAGTAGAATCAGCTGATTAGAGAATAACTCATGCTAGTCTCAACAGAATTGATAGTGTCCTTATTTATCAATTCATCGACTAGGGACAATTTCAATACTTCACAATTGCACATGTAGAGATAATCACTAGTTGTGAATTCATCACAAATTCTCTCATGCTGTGAATTGTATTATGGACATTCAGTAAATGAGTTTAAGATCCCAATCAAATACATAGACATGTAAACTCAAATAGTGAATATTCATTTATTAAAATAAATGTTTACAATCATAAGGCGATTGCCATAGGACACTTCTCTCATATTACTAACACCTGAGCTGCAAAAGCAGCATGAGCATATAGATGCTTATACCATCATCTTCCATCTTCATGAGTTATTTGACGAGCAGGCGAGATCCGAAAGGTTCGAGGTCTCCAGACTCCTCTTCACCTCTAAGATGCAGGAAGGCACTTCTGTCTCACAGTTTGTGTTGAAGATATTGGGGTACATTGAGCGACTGGGCACACTCGGTTTTGCAATGGATCATGAACTAAGTATTGACTTAATTCTGCATTGTTTACCCAAAAGTTATTCATAATTTGTGATGAACTATCGGATGAACAAGCTGGAGACTACCATTCCTGAGTTGCTCAACCTGCTGAAGACTGTAGACCCTTCTGTGAAGCAGGATCAAAAGACGGTACTGTTAGTTGGTTCCTCAAAGAAAGGTTCTAAGAGGAAGGCCAAAGAACAGAATAAAGGAAAGAAGAAAAAGCCAAAAAGACTGAAAAGACACCAAAAGGCACTTGCCATCACTGTGGCAAAGAGGGTCACTGGCGAAGAAACTGCAAGGTTTATCTTGAGTCCTTGAAGAAGAAGGCATCCGATGCCCCATCCTCTTCAGGTATCTTCGTTATTGAATGTCACTCTATTTCCTCAACCACCTGGGTACTTGATACTGGGTGTAGCTCACATATATGTAATGACATACAGGGGCTAAGGAATAGAAGAAGACTCGTCAAGGGAGAAGTGAATTTGCGAGTTGGAAATGGAGCAAAGATTACTGCTGTTGCCATCGGAACATATTAGCTAAAGCTCCCTACTGGACGTGTCTTAGAATTGGATAATTGTTATTTTGTTCCTTCGTTAATAAAGAACATTGTATCTATTTCATGTTTGCATGAAAAGGGTTATCATTTAACTTTTAGTAACAATTGTTGTTACATAATTTTAAATGATGTTCTTTATGGGACCGAAACTTTGTGCAATGGGATCTACACGTTAGATTTATCCGGTGACGTTTTCAATATCGAAGTTAGCAACAAATGTGCTCGAATAGATAATTGAATAGACTCCTATACCTGGCATTGTGGTCTTGGCCATGTAAGTAAGAAACGCATGACCAAATTACACCGATGTGGAATTGTGGAATCATTTGAACCCGGTGCATTTGGTACATGCGAATCATGCTTAAAAGGTAAGATGACCAAATTACCCTTTTCCGGAAAAGGTAAACTAGTGGGAGAATTGCTTGGTCTAATACATACTGATGTATGTGGACCAATGTCAACTCTTGCACAAGGAGGCTATAGCTACTTCGTTACCTTTATCGATGGTCACTCACGATTTGGGTATGTGTTCTTAATGAAACACAAATCTGAAGCTTTTGAGAAATTCAAAGAGTTCAGAAATGAAGTGGAGAAACAGCTTGGCAAAAGTATTAAGATACTTCGATCCGATCGGGGTGGTGAATACTTAAGTCAAGAGTTTCAAGATTATCTTAGGGACAATGGGATATTGTCCCAATGGACTCCGCCGTATACACCACAGCATAATGTTGTATCTGAGAGGCATAACCGAACCTTGATGGACATGGTTAGATCTATGATGAATCATGCAACTCTTCCAAAATCCTTTTGGGGCTATGCACTAAAGACAGCTGTTTACTTGCTAAACAGAGTCCCGACCAAAGTAGTCTCTACTACTCCATATGAGGCGTGGAATAGTAAGAAACCTCACTTAACTCACCTTAAGATATGGGGTTGTTCTGCTTATGTGAAGCGAACTGTATCAGACAAATTAGATGCTAAGTCTGATAAATGTCTATTTATTGGATACCCTAAGGAAACGAAAGGTTACCAATTCTATCATCCCTTGGAACAAAAGGTGTTTGTTTCAAGGCATGCTGTATTTCTGGAAAAAGAATTTCTTTTACAAGAAAACAGTGGGAGTGGCATTGAACTTGATGAAGTTCAAAAAACTCCAATAGACATTACAGAGACACCTAGTCTAGACCCACAATCAATAACTCATAATGATGAGCTATCAGTTGAACCTATAACAACACCACCTCTTCGTAGGTCTGATAGGACACACAATATTCCAGAGAGATACGGATTTCTCATAAGAGAATCGAACGACGTGTTACTCATAAGCGATGACAAACCTATCAGTTATGAAGATGTTCTGAAAAGTTCAGAAAGGGACAAATGGCTTGAAGCCATGAAGTCGAAAATGGATTCCATGTACAAAAATCAAGTATGGGACTTGGTTAACTGTTAAGTACCATTTTGTTGATTATTTTGAGTTGCTAAAATCCATGTTTGACCTATGTTTTTATTGCTTAATTGTGAAATTGCCCTAGGTTTTAGAACTTACTCGTATTTTGGACTTAATTGTAAATTTATATATATTTGGATTATTTGGCCACTAAATTCTTGATCTATTTTTGTAGGCATGAAAGGTTCATGGACCTAGGGCATACTGGGTCAAACTTGAGTCGGATGTGACCCGGATCGAGTTATCAAGCTTAGGATTAATCCGGGCCGACCAATTCAAAACCGGCTAGATCTGAGCCATCCGGGACCATCTGAAGCAATCCGAGCTAGGATTAGGGTTGATCAAGCACTCTGATCAAGATCTGAAGGTTTCATCCCAATCAGAGCTCAATCAACCGTTGGATCTGTTGGTGCAAGTTGCATCAATGATGTTCCTCTTTAAGTGTTTTAATATTTGACAATACACTTAAGTTAGTGATACATTGAACAGACAAAGGGGAGTAAAAGAGAAGTAAACTAAGCTGAAGAAAAGTCCTAGTTGATCTAGGCATCGAAACCCTAAGACCTAGCGAAGGGCTGCTAGGTATCGTAACCCTAAGACCTAGCGAAGGGCTGCTAGGCACCTAGCGAAGGGCTGCTAGGCATAGAAGACCTAGCGAAGGATTGCTAGGCACTAGGCGAAGGACCGCTTGGTAACAAAGACCTAGCGAAGGGCTGCTAGGCACCTGACGAAGGACTGCTAGGAAGTGAAGACTTGGTCCGAGGGACTATGCAACTTAGCCGAGCGATGACTAAGGATAGGAGTAGAGACGGGTCAGGGTTTGGGCGTCTCGAGGTCCGGAGGTATCGGTAGCTAAGCAAAAGTCCACCCGAGGGACTGGGTGGCAACCGTCTCCTGAAAGGAGTAGGTGAAGGGCGAGTTCTCAGGGAGGAGAACTCGTGCCGGTTCGACCTAGGGTTTCATGCAAATCCGAAGTCTGAACCAAGTCCATAAGCTTAACATTATATGCATATATGCTTTGTGTTTGTGTATCTTGCAGGTAACAAGAACCGGAGACAAAGCAAGCAGAAGAAGCAGCCTTGCAGTGTTAATGCAGGGCGCCCTCATGCACCAGGGCGCCCTCATGCACCAGGGCGCCCTGGTCAACATGGTTTCGTTACTGCGAGTACGAAGCAGTGGATAAGCGCTGACTGGGTTCAAGATGGGCGCCCGATAGATCCGGGGCACCCTGGTCAAAGCTGTTATCAGCTGCGGCGAGGTAGACGCAGGGATAAAGTTTGACCGAGTCATCCGGGGCGCCCCCAGCATCCAGGGCGCCCCAGGAGGCCTTTATAAGGGGCCTCGACCCCTCTGCTTCAGATATGAATTCCAAGAACCATTCCAAGCTTTCTGACCAACTGCAACGTGCTAAAAACGAGGCTCTACGATCGGGAGGCTCCAGGAAGAGGTGCGCGACACTTCGGAGGTCCAGGTCGGCCGAGCTTCATACTTTTTCTCGTTGGTTTGCTTTTTAATTACTGTACTTAAATTTCTTTATTATTGCTTGTAATTCTGCACTGTAAGTCGGGTTTCTCCACCTCCGGAAAGTCCGGAAAGGAGACCAATAGTGGACGGGCGTTCCCGTGCATAGGCCTTGGATGTACTGACCCTGGGGGGTTGGGAACCAAGTAAAAAATCCGCCGTGTCACTGTCTTGTTTCTTTTCGTTCTATTTATTTTCCGCTGCGTTACTAACACTCTGAGTCTAGAACAAAAGTATTACGAGATTTCCGAGAATAATTTTCACGGTCGATATTCACCCCCCCCCCTCTATCGACGGCATCGGTCCTACAATTGGTATCAGAGCCGAGCCGCTCTTCACCGGACTAACTGCCGACGAAGCAACGACGCCAGGAATTGAGGGGGAGCCCAGGGGTGAATCAGGTACAATTTTTTTATGTCAAATTTTAAGTTGCATATTATCTGTTTCACGTGCAGGGAGAGAGGGCACTACAAAAATCAGTGTCCTACTCGAAAAAATCGTTCGTCACCGGCGGCAAAGGAGATACCAGCGCCAGGAGTCCGGAAAAACAAGGATCACGTGCAATGCTTCAGGTGCGCGAAATACGGACATTACAAAAACAGGTGTCCGGCGAAGATACACAAGATTTATGTTCCAAAAATTTTACAAGTTCCTGCACTGCCATGTGATAAAGTAGTTAATTTTTCTGTTAAAGTAGATTTACTGCATAGTAAAATTAACTCTTTGCATGTTAAATTACAAAACGTAAATATGACCAAAATATTAGAAATTAATTATTTAATTCAGAATATCAATTCAGAAATTGATAAAATT
Source organism: Boesenbergia rotunda (assembly GCA_024364735.1). Lineage (NCBI taxonomy): Eukaryota > Viridiplantae > Streptophyta > Magnoliopsida > Zingiberales > Zingiberaceae > Boesenbergia > Boesenbergia rotunda. The sequence goes on along the minus strand of JAGFNQ010009840.1, from coordinate 36,638 downwards.
AATTCTGATAATTTATCTGATAAAATTAATTCTGATAATTTATCTGATAAAATTAATTCTGATAATTTATCTGACAAAATTAATTCTGATAATTTATCTAATAAAATTAATTCTGATAATTTATCTGATAAAATTAACTCTGATAATTTGTCTGATAATTTTAATTTAGACAAAATTAATCCTAAGGATAAATCCGAATTCAAATTTGAATATCTTAAGGATAAATCCGAAATTAATCCTGAAAATCTCAAGATTAATTCAGAAATTAATTCTGAAAATCTTAAAGATAATCTAGAGATTAATGTTGAAAATATATCTGAGGATAATTCTAAGGATAATGGTAAAATTCTCCTTGATAATAATTTAATTATAGATAATATTGAATATTATTATAAACTTTAACTAGTGGCCCAATTTACTCTACCTACTATGAGGATATTGAAAAATCTAATCCTAAGGAGGATATGGAACTATCTAAGATAAAGGTCATAATCAATAAAAATTATAAAAATTCAAATAAATCAAAATTATTAGAAAAACTTGAAAAGAAAGATAAAGATGAAGAAGAAATTTTTGAAATAATGAAAATGATGAATTTAAACCCACAATTATTAATTAATCATAATAATCTTAAATTAAAATTAATTAAATCTTAATTATTCAAATTAAATTAAATTTGAAATTCAAACTTAAATTAAATTCAAAATTCAAACTTAAATAAAATTAAATTCAAATTAAATTAAAATTAAATTAAATTAAATTAAAATTAAATTAAAATTAAATTAAAATTAAATTAAATTAAAATTAAATTAAATTAAATTAAATTCAAATTAAATTAAATTCAAATTAAATTTAATTTAAATTAAATTTAAATTAAATTAAAATTAAATTAAATTAAATTCAAATTAAATCAAATTCAAATTAAATTAAGTTAAATTAAATTAAATTCAAGTTAAATTAAATTAAATTAAATTAAATTAAATTAAAACCAAATTAAATATTAATTAAATTCGAATTAAATCTTAATTAAATATTAATTAAATTCAAATTAAATCTTAATTAAATATTAATTAAATTCAAATTAAATCTTAATTTCAAATTAAATCTGAATTAAATTAGAATTAAACCTTATTTAAACTTTAATTAAATTCGAATTAAAACCAAATTCAAATTAGATTAAATTAAAAATTGTAATTAAATTCAATTTTAATCAATTCAAACTTAAATTAATTCAACATCAATTAATTCTTAATTAACCTAAACTCAAACTAAAATAAAATTTTACCCAAACTGTAACAATTAAAATTAACAACATTATATATGTCAAAGTGGGTTGACATATTCGCGGGTTAACACGACATGTATCAAATCGAGAATTTGATACATCTTTAGAAACGTAATTAAAATGCTTTGGAATTGTTTGACTCATGCATAATTGCCATGTCATGCATCTGCTACTTACTTTTAATATCTGACATGTCATTCATATTTAAATTTTATGCATATATTAGAACGGCTATAGGAAAAAGAATAATTGAAACTTGATCAACCTAGTATTGGGTGGAGGTGAGATGATAGTACGTTAGGGAAGCCAATTCTAATAAGGTCAAGTATACTTGGTCTCTTTAGACTGGTGAAACTAGCTGAAGCTATCGATCCAAGATCCAAACTAGTTAGACCAGAATTTATCAATAAGTAATTTTGAAAATGAAATTTCATTAAAAGGCTTTGTCAAGGAAAGGGTTGATGATCCAATAAGGCTACGGCCAAAGAAGGCCTAGTGCCTCGCCAAGACCTGGAAGCAAATTTTTGAAATTCAAATTCAAGTTACTTCTTGTCAAATTCAAATCTAACACAAGCTTCAATTAAATCTTAGAATTAAAAATAAATTAAAGAAAAATGATTCAAGCATCTCACAATACACTTATAAGGCAATCATGCTTGTAGTATTGATACATCTACAATGGGTGAGATGTTAAGACTAATAAATTGAAAAATGTTTTTCAAAATTGTTTTTCAAAATCATTAGAATATTTTTCTAAAAATAAATTTTTAAAATAGTGTCTCAACATAATAATGTTTTTATGGAATTCATGCTTATCTGATTGAATATACATACTATACGTTTTTCAAAAATTATATCCTTTCAAAAATTGTTTGACTCACTCATTTAGACACAAGCCTCTTAGGACAACACTAAAGTTCCTTAAGGCACTTAGATAGAGTCAAACGGTGTTGGATGCAGGGGGAGTGTTTTGTTCTTTTTATTAAAAAAAATATTTTTCAAATTTGCATTACATATATTTTCAAAATTATCTTCTTTCCAAATTGTGGCGTCAAAATTTATCTACTTAAAAATTATCTGTTGTTTGATTTTGCTAAACTCTAAAGACACAGAGGAAAGTCCACTTCATAATCTACAAGGACTCCTAGGATGTGTCAACTTTAGGGGGAGTGTAAATCAAACTTCTGAAACAATTTTGTTTAATTAATTGTTTTGAAATTATTAAATAATTTTCTTAATTTGAATCAACCCTTAAGACTCAGAGGAAGAGTACTTGTGGTCAACAAGCTTCCCAGGACTAGGTCTAGTTTAGGGGGAGATCAAATTAAAAGAATTATTGAATATTTTAAAAGTTTTCATGAGCGGTATTTTCAAATCCTGTTGAAAACATAAATATTCTTTCAAAATAGTATCAATTTTCAAAAATTACTATTATTTTCAAAAATTCATCTGGTTTTTTTTATCAATTTGAAATAATATCTTGAGTTTGGAAAATCTTCCAGGACACTTAGGAAAATGTCCTTGTAGTCAACAAGGTTTCCTATGTTTGTGTCAGACTGAAAGATAAACCAAATCAAGTATTATCACTTTAAAATCTTTACATTTTTCAAAATTAACTTACATACTATTATTCTGTGACTTATGGAATTTTTTTAATATTTACTTGGGTTGGAAAATTTCCAGGACACTTAGGAAAATGTCCTTGTAGTCAACAAGGTTTTCCCAGAATGGTGTCAGACTGGAAAATAAACTAAGTGAAGTCAAACATTATGTTTTCAAAAGTACTTATGTCTTTCAAAGCCAAATATTCTTTCAAAAGTACTTAATTATAAAAAAAAATTATATTCAAAGTAATTTAAAAAATAATATTATAAAAAACAATACCTATTTTTTCAAAAACTCAATACATTTTTCAAAGGTACTTATATTTTTCAAAAATTACTTATTATTTTTTCTGATCCTTCTTCAAAAATCTGTAGTTTTCAAAACTGCTCAATCTATTCTCTCAAATGTACTTGCATGCTTCAAAAATCATCCTTCAAAATATTTGTACTTTTAAAAATCTGGCATTTTCTCAAAAATATTGTCTAAGTTTTCTCAATTCAAAATACTAAAGTAGTAGTTTTATGCTATGCTTTCAAAATTCTACACTAAGTATTTTCAAAAATACTCTGATTGTTGGCGCAAGTATTTCTGTTTATTTTGATATATGACAAAGGGGGAGAGGTGTGCTTAAGTTAGAAAAATTTTAGAAAAATTTTCTACCAAAGATCAAAAATATAGTTTCAAAACATATATCAATTTTTTCTTGTCTTTTATCCTAAGGATAGTGAGTTAGCCCTTTAAACCAATCTAACTTAAGTTATTGTCAAACATCAAAAAGGGGGAGATTGTTGGTACAAGTTACATCAATGATGTTCCTCTTTAAGTGTTTTAATGTTTGACAATACACTTAAGTCAGTGATACATTGAACAGACAAAGGGGAGTAAAAGAGAAGTAAACTAAGCTGAAGAAAAGTCCTAGTTGATCTAGGCATCGAAACCCTAAGACCTAGCGAAGGGCTGCTAGGCACCTAGCGAAGGGCTGCTAGGTATCGTAACCCTAAGACCTAGCGAAGGGCTGCTAGGCACCTAGCGAAGGGCTGCTAGGCATAGAAGACCTAGCGAAGGATTGCTAGGCACTAGGCGAAGGACCGCTTGGTAACAAAGACCTAGCGAAGGGCTGCTAGGCACCTGGCGAAGGACTGCTAGGAAGTGAAGACTTGGTCCGAGGGACTAAGCAACTTAGCCGAGCGATGACTAAGGACAGGAGTAGAGACGGGTCAGGGTTTGGGCGTCTCGAGGTCCGGAGGCATCGGAAGCTAAGCAAAAGTCCACCCGAGGGACTGGGTGGCAACCGTCTCCTGAAAGGAGTAGGTGAAGGGCGAGTTCTCAGGGAGGAGAAATCGTGCTGGTTCGACCTAGCGTTTCGTACAAATCCGAAGTCCGAACCAAGTCCTTAAGCTTAACATTATATGCATATATGCTTTGTGTTTGTGTATCTTGCAGGTAACAAGAACCGGAGACAAAGCAAGCAGAAGAAGCAGCCTTGCAGTGTTAATGCAGGGCGCCCTCATGCACCAGGGCGCCCTGGTCAACATGGTTTCGTTGCTGTGAGTACGAAGTAGTGGATAAGCGCTGACTGGGTTCAAGATGGGCGCCCGAAAGATCCGGGGCGCCCTGGTCAAAGCTGTTATCAGCTGCGGCGAGGTAGACGCAGGGATAAAGTTTGACCGAGTCATCCGGGGTGCCCCTAGCGTCCAGGGCGCCCCCAGGAGGCCTTTATAAGGGGCCTCGACCCCTCTACTTCATATATGAATTCCAAGAACCATTCCAAGCTTTCTGACCAACTGCAACGTGATAAAAACGAGGCTCTATGACCGGGAGGCTCTAGGAGGAGGTGCGCGGAACTTCGGAGGTCCAGATCGGCCGAGCTTCATACTTTTTCTCGTTGGTTTGCTTTTTAATTACTGTACTTAAATTTCTATATTATTGCTTGTAATTCTGCACTGTAAGTCGGGTTTCTCCGCCTCCGGAATGTCCAGAAAGGAGACCAATAGTGGACGGGTGTTCCCGTGCATAGGCCTTGGATGTACTAACCCTGGGGGGTTGGGAACCAAGTAAAAATCCGCCGTGTCACTGTCTTGTTTCTTTTCGTTCTATTTATTTTCCGCTGCGTTACTAACACTCTGAGTCTAGAACGAAAGTATTACGAGATTTCCGAGAAGAATTTTCACGGTCGATATTCACCCCCCCCCCCTCTATCGATGGCACCGGTCCTACAGGATCAAGCTTGGAGGGCTCTAGATCGTCCATTCAAAGATTAAGCTGATCTGGACCATCCATTGCATATCTGGAGGATCTGAGCTACCACGAGGCAGATCCTGACCCCAGATCATCATCATCCAAATTTTGGATCAAATCAGAGCAAGATCAGCCGTTGGATCTCCTCCAATCAATCTGAGCCATCCAATGTTAATTACTTAAGGAAAATTTGGCAGCAGCTTCTCCTCTTCGCGTCTTCGCCGCAACAGTAGCATCTTCATCGACTTCTTCATTTCCTTTGCATTTTTTTCTCAGTTTTGAAGGTGTGACCACTCAATCTCTATCTTGGATCAAATTCTGAGTCATTGGGGACAGCTTCCTTAGAGAATTCGGCTCAAAGTGCACCGGAAAAGGGTTGTTTGAGGGTTTAGACAGCTCAGCAATCTAGTCACTTGCATCTCTTCCGTGAACCATTTCCGACCATCTGAGCCGGCTGTAGGGGTTCTCAGGTGAGCTCAGATGGTCCTCGAATCACCATAGCATCCACCATCAACTGAGGTCAAGGAGATTGGATTGAAATTCCAGCTGCGTGCGTTTTGAGCAAAGTGATCGATTGAAGCTGATTTCCATTGAATTGCTGAGCCTAGGGGTTCGAAGCCAGCTCTTGATTGACAACCAAGAAGATTCTGAGCTCAAGAAGGGTTGAGGAGTAGCTTAGCTAGTTAAATTTCATTTTCATAGCTGTAATTTTCAATTCCTGCATTGTTCTGCTCTTAATGTTTGTTTCAGCTACCTTAGTTTAAGTTTTGAGTTGTGTTTGGTTTCTATTGCGTGTAGTTCTGCAAGTTTGATAGTTAGGGAATGTTTGTAGTGGATAATTGCTTTTAATTCTAGTTTAATTGTAGTTTAATCCTTGTGTATCAGCTGTGTCCCTATTTTTCAGCTTGCGTATCAAAAATTTCTGCAACTTTGGATTGTTATGCAATTTCAGTTCAGTTACTCATGCGTTTTGTGATAATTAATGTGAGTTTCACTTAAGCCTTGTTGATCTCTAGAATAGTGAATCCATTCTAGTTCATTTGCTTGTTTTGTGGCCAAGTTATTGGCTGAAATTCTGCATTTGGTTAAAATTCTGCTACTTTGGTTTTAGTTTTGAAATGTTGCAGTTTTAATTCTCGATTTGCAGTCAGTGAATGTAGTTCTTAGGAATCTTATGTGACATTATCTTGGCGCAATCAACTGCAGCTATTTGTTTAGTTTAGCATCCAAATCAATTTTATTTCGAAAACTGCAGCTTATTTCTGAAATTGGCAGTTTTGTTGTGTTAAGGTTTTTCCACTTGCTGTTTTGTTCAGTTGTTGCATTCTGAAACTTTTCATCCATTCCTGCATATTTATGCCTTCTTAGTTGTCCCTTCCCAGCTTAATTGATCAGTCTAAATCCTTACTTTTTAGAACTAGATTTTGGCACGAAAAAAATCAGCCTTGGCACAAGAGTTTCATCTTGCGTGCCAAGTTTTTGGAGCACTGATTTGCATCAGATTTTCACTAGTTTTTTTTTTGTGTAGGTCAGTTTTTGAAGTCTATTGATATCACTTTTAGAATCCTTGAATTTTGTTTGCATTGGTTAGTTTCCAAAATTTGTAGTTAGTTTGAGTTAATATTGTTGCTTGTTTAATTTCCAACTTCCATAGTTAGCACTTGTTTTAAGCTTGATTTGCTTACTGAAAACTCCCATCACTGCCTCTACTTCATTGCTTAGCATTTCTTTTGTTTTGTTGAAATCAGAAATCAGTTTCCAAAAATTTGGTAAGTGCTTGATTAGGTTTCCATTAGGTTGAGTACTAAGTGTCATCTCTTTGTTTAGTTCATTAGTTCAAGGTTCTTACTTTTCCATTGCAATTTCATTTTCTATTACAACCCAAAATTCAATTACTTGTTTGAAACCCAAAAACACAAACGACACATAAACCAAGCTCGAATCAAACACGACAACTAGCTTCGAGAAAAATACGACCTGTGGCCCCTTGCTACATTTTCAAATTTTGATTGTAAAAAGGGTTTCCAGCATTCATATTTACATTTAAATTTGAGACCCACATTCGTGACAGTCTATTTTGGGTCCATCAAATTTTTGGCACCGTTGCCGGGGAAGCAACTAGTTGATTTGTTTGATTTTTGCTTGTGCACTTATTTCATATAATTCTTGATTTATTTTTGTGCTTATTGTTATATCTTTTGATTTGATTTTATTTGTTTTATCTCTTTATCCACTTTTACTGCGATTTGTTTTGTTTTATGACCAGGTCTTCAGGTGGTGATTTAGAAGAATTCGACCCTGAGATTGAGAGGACTTTCAGAGCCAGGAGGAGCCAAGGCATTCTTTCTGAGACTACAGATATCCCTCCTATTCAGACTATTTTCACTCACTCAGGCAGTATCATGACAAATCACCAAAGAACCATGAAAGAGCTGGCACCACCAGATGCTGCATTTCAGTACTCCAGCATAGCTTATCCAGAGTTGGCGGGAGATTTTGAGCTCAGATCTGGACTCATTAATTTGCTTCCCAAGTTTCAGGGATTATCTGGAGAGGATCCAAACAGACACCTGCACGAATTCCATGTTGTATGCTCTACTATGAAGCCTCAGGGCATTTCTGAAGAAGATATCAAGCTGAGAGCTTTTCCCTTCACACTGACAGGAGCAGCAAAAGACTGGTTTTATTATCTACCTACAGGACATGTGTCTAGTTGGATTTCCATGAAGAAAGCATTTTTGAAAAAATATTTCCCAGCCTCCAGGACAGCTATAATCAGAAAAAGCATCTGTGGGATTCAGCAAGTGGTAGGTGAGACCCTATATGATTACTGGGAGAGATTCAACAAGCTGTGTTCAAGTTGCCCCCAGCATTAGATCAGTGAGCAACTTTTGATTCAGTACTTTTATGAGGGATTGCTGCAGATGGACAGAGTCATGATAGATGCTGCAGCTGGAGGGGCCCTAGTGAACAAGACGCTAATGCAAGCTAGGGAGTTAATTTCTAATATGGCTGAGAATTCCCAACAATTTGGAAGCAGAGCCTTGACCACCAGAGGAGTGGGTGAAGTTCAGGTAGTTCCTACTGATCAGAAAGAGATAAGGAATTCCTTGGCAGAGATCACATCACTTATTAAGGAGTTGAAGGTTAATAATGCAAATCAAGGCTCAACTCATTCAGCAATTTCACAATTAAGTCAAGTGATAAGTGTGTGTGGCATTTGCTCTAGTCAAGAGCACACCTCAGATTCATGCCCCACCCTCCAACAGGACGAGACAGTAGCAGCATTGGTGAGAGGACAATTTTAAGCAAGAAACAATCCTTATTCCTCTACTTATAACCCCGGGTGGAGGAATCATCCTAACTTGAGGTACGGAATCACTTTCTGCCAACAAGACCCTCAACCGCAGCCCTCACAGCAGCCTCTACAGAGTTTCCTGCAGCCCCAGCAAACTCAGAATAATCAGCAAGTTTTTCAACAGTCGAACCAAAATTTTCAGCCTCCAATTCAGCCTAATTTCCAACCAACTCAGCAGCAATTTTAGGAACAATTCTAGCCATTCGAACCTCAATTCCAGCAATATCAACAAGGGCAGCAAGGTTGTCAATCGTTTCAAACATTTCCGCCTCAAAACCAGCCATTTTTCCAGCCCTCACAGCCCTTGAATCAGAATTTCCAGCCCTACAATCAAGGGTTTCAAAATCAGAATTTTCAGTCCTCATCACCGAATTTTCCACTTCAAAATCAGAACTTTCAAGGCTACAACTCCCAACAAGGTTTCCAAGCATATCAGCCCGCATCTCAGCCCTTTAACCAGCAAGGTTTCCAAGCATCTCAGTCCTTTAATCAGCCCCAACAGTCATGTTTTCAACAAAATCAGCAAGCTCAACAATTTTAGCCTACTTCATCCTTTCAAAATCAGTCAAGGAGCTATGCTAACCAAGGAGGGTATGGGAGCTCAAGTGGAGGAAATGCGCAACATCAACAAATGATGGAAATGTTACAACAAGTTCTACAACAACAACAACAACAACACAATCAACACGTTGAGAGGCAAATAGGACAATTGGCTAGCGGGATTAATCAAAATCAAGCTCAAGGATCAAGTCAACTCCCTTCCCAAACTGTTCCTAATCCTAAAGGAAACGTGAGTGCTATTTATTTGAGGAGTGGGAAGATTACTTCATCTCGAAATGGTCCAAGAGCTGAAATTTCAGAAAACCAGACAGCAACTTCAATTCCAGCGCAAAACAGCCATGAAATGACTTCAAATTCAGCTGATCCCACCCCTAGCCCGTGCCCAACTCTTTCCTCAAGTAATCCTCCAAATTTGGTGGAAAATGGAGAAGAAATCAGTGGCGAGAAAGATTTTACAGTAACTCCAAAAAACAGGGCAGCAGCTCACAACTCAGCCCGTCCATCTTCGATTCAAGAGGAAGAATTTAGGGTGCCTTTACCTTTTCCACAGGGGAGAACTCCTACCAAAAGACACGTGGAGGTAGAGAAAGCAAAAGAGTACAATGAGCTGGTAAAACTTTTTAGTAAAGTTGAAATTAATGTACCCTTGCTGACAATGATTAAACAGGTTCCTAAGTATGCAAAATTTCTGAAAGATCTTTGTGTTAACAAGAGGAAGCTTAAGGAAAATGAAATGGTCCGCATGGGGAAGAATGTTTCATCACTCATCTATGCCATACCTCAAAAATGTGAAGACCCTGGCATGTTTACTGTATCTTGTGAGATAGGGAGCACCACGCTACATGATGTCATGCTTGATTTAGGAGCTTCTATTAATGTCATGCCCAGGACAGTCTTCCAGATGCTTGGCATTGGTCCTCTACAGACCACTGGAGTTGTGATTCAGCTAGCAGACCGGAGTCAGACCCGCCCGGCAGAAGTTATTGAAGATGTTTTGGTTAAAGTGAAAGAGTTGATTTTCCCTGCGGACTTCTACATTCTAGACATAGAGGGAGAGTACCTTGCACATAGATCCCCACTTATCCTTGGAAGGCCTTTTCTGAAGACTGCTAGAACTAAAATTGATGTATATGCTGGCACCCTTTCGATGGAGGTGGGAGACAGGGTGGTTCAGTTTAGCCTTTTCGATGCTATGAAACATCCGAGAGAGGATCACTCCATCAGGAGCATGGATATTCTTGAGAAGCTAGAGCAGACAGAGTTAGAGGATGAGGGATTTTTACCCGATTTTTTTGGAGGAGCTATTGATTCAGAGGAGGCTGAGAGAGTACTTACTGCTGAAACTGAGGATTTTTCAGAAGATTTTTCAGATGTATTTCCAGCTGGAGAGATTTTTCTAGGTGTAGGGGATTGCACAGAGCCCCAAGAATCACCTATTTCTGTTGAGATTCAAAGTGTAGGGGATTGCACAGAGCCCCAAGGATCACTTATTCCAGTTAAGGACCTACTAGAACTTGAACCTGATAAGGAACCTATACTTGACCAGGAGGAAGCTATGGACACATCTATCATTGTGGAACCTCCAGGTATTTTTCAGCATGATCAGGTAAGTATTACTTTTATTTTTTTGGAAACATCAAGAGAGGTACCAAAAGTTGATTTTATTGGCTGCGATAGAATTCTTGATATATCTTGTGTGAGAAATAATTGTGAAAATCTCATTGAGGTATCCAAAATAAATTTCATTGATTATGATAAGTTGCCTAAAATTGATTTTATTGGATGTGATGCATTTTTGGATACATTTTATGCAAAGACTGATATTATTTCATTTCTTTCATATCCTGCACGCTTGAGAGGGGTACTACATGGTTTTGCAGGGTCCAGAAGACTTCTAGAGTGGGAGCTTCATTTGAACAGGCTCAAACCTCCTGGAGGGTGTTCCAAAAAGAATAAAGAGGGAGGAGATGATTTTACTTTAATTCAAAACACTCTACCTCTTAAATGAGTCTTGTATTTAAATAACCTTCGTCCACCTGAACAGGTTGCTGTAAAGTCTAAGTGTGGGGGAGCGATGCACTGTAAAGTTGAACAAATGAAAGAAGTTCTTTCGCAAACCCAGACTCCTCCACTACCACGGTGGAGGCTATTTCTTGACAGACTCCGACCGCCAGAAATAAAAGGGAGTTTGATCTTTGTTATTTTTTCCTTTATTGCATGTTTTCACTTTTAAAATGAGTTCTTGCTAATAAATACGTGAGTAGAGTAACATGAATAAAAGTTATTGTAAATATCATGTCTTTTGTTTTAGCACTTTTTCTTGCATGACTAGGAATAAATGTATTCCTCTAGGTTAACTTCTTGTCATTTTAGAGTCTCTTGAAAATAAATTAAATTTGGTTGTCAAAACTTAGAGTTTGAATTCATGGATGAAATCTTGAATGCTTGAGTACTACTTTTCCTTAGATTCTTGATTGAGGACTTGAGATGAATTATTTTTGCCTAGTGAGAATTAGCCTTATATTTGTGATACACATATGTTATTGTACTCTAGAACTTGCTTAGGTTCTTTCAAAACCATATTTCAATGATTGGATCACATCTATGAAGGCTACTCAAATTGTTTCCCTTTTCCATGTTATTCTTAGCAATGATCATACATGATACATACTCTTTTCAATTTTCCTTTCTAATTTCCTACTCTTAACCCCATTTTTCTAAGGATTTTTTTTGCTTGGGATGTTTTCTTGATGCTACTTTGCCCGAGACGGACAAAGATTTAAGTGTGGGGGAGTGATTAGTGTTTTGGAAAAGTTTTGTATCAAGAAGGCATTTTGATCCAAAAAGAAAAAAAAAATTGTAATGGAAGGATGGAAACAATTACACTTTGAGTAAGTTTGAATTGCAAGAAGAAGTGGTTAAGGATGGAAATCAATTGAAGATCCAAGAAGCTGTGCATTGAAACCCATTTGCACTCAAAAAGCAGTGACACAATTGTTTGTGCCAAAGCAAGGAAAAAAATTTTCTGTGAAGCATGATTGGATCAGAATTGCTCACGGTTGCAGCTGTGCTTTGTTCGGAAAATTCAGAACCATATGACAGAAGCTAAGTTGCAGCTGAGTGGGATCAGAAAGGCTGAATGAAGGCTGCATTAAGGCTGAACAAAAGTGATATGAAGCTGAATTGAAGTTTTCTTGGCTGTAAAATCAAAAATGTTGAGAGAAAATTGGAATTTGCCGAGTGCTGACATGGAGATGCTGAAATGACATGGAAGCTATATTATGGCCCTGCTAGAAGATGAACTGCAGCTGTATAGTATTTAAGAGTGGAACAAAAGCATTGCAAGAAGGAAAAGAAAATTCTGAAATGTTTGTGCCAAAGAGGGTAGCTATTCATTTAAAGCTCATGGAAAGGGTTGAGTTGAAGCTGATATTTGATCAGAATTCAAGCACAAAGTGAGCTGCAAGACTGCTGGCCACAACATAACTGAATTCTGAAATTTCTGCACAAGTTTGTATCAACTTGGGACCAAAATTGGTTTGACTCAAAAGTAGGGAAGTCAAGAGCAGCAACCTATTGTTGGAAGACTGAATTGAGGGCTATAAACTCTAAATTGAAAGCTGATGAAATTGGAATTATAGCTGAGAAGAAGCTGAGCTAAAACTGAAAAGTTAGAAGCAAGAAGTTCTGAGCTGAGTTGCAAGGATAGCTGCTGAAATGATGGAGGCTGATTTCCAATCTGCATGGAATCAGCTTACATAGAAATCTGAAGGCTGCAGTAAATCTATGCAGTGTGGAAGCCAGAATTTCCAGCCGACTTCAATCACCAAAAACTGACTTGGATTGTAAGGTAGCCACTCGACAGTTATTAGAGTTTATGGAGAGCAGAAAAGAAGAGATGAGATTGAAGCAGAAAATGCAGAGAATTCTGTGCCAAAAGGAAAATCTGTGAAGCTGATATGATTAGAATTGACTTGGATTAGAACTTGAACTGAATGGCAACTAATATGAATTGAATTCGGCTGAGTTGAAGCTGACCAAATCTGATCAGGGCAGAAGATTTGTGCCAAAAACAGAGAAAAAAAATATTTCTGGGCATTGTAGAAATTGAAGTGCAAATGAATTGAGTTGAAACTAATGTGGCTGCTGCAAGGGATGCTGAAAAGAACTCAAATCAAGCCACTCGAAGCCCAAGAGGTTTTGGAGAACAGCAAGTTGATATTTAAGCTGAAAATTCGGTTATGAAAGGAGAAAAACCAGTAAAAATGCTATCATGACAGCCTTGTACCAACTTGCAACCAAATTTGAGTTTTTGAGGCTATAAATCAAAGCAGTAGGTATTGGAATGTATCTGATATTGTTAGGCACCTCCACTGCTGATCAAAGGAGAAAGAAATGTAGTTGATTGGATTTTTCAGATCAAGAACAGAAAAAGGAAGAAAGATGCAGTAGGCTGAATTCGAAACAGCTGGGATCAACCTTTCCATCTCTATTTGATGCTAACTGCCAACCAGAAAAATGCAGGAGTTTGCAAGGTCTGAGATTGAAGCCGTGGATGCTAGAATCTGATGCAGGAAAATGCAAGAAAAATTCGAAACAATTGCTGATCAGAATAGAAAGTGAAGAGGCTGAAATTGAACTTGTTAAGCAGAATTTTGAGTGGAATTCTTTAAGTGCTCAACTACTTCTATGCCAACTGATATGAAGAAATTAGAGTTTTGCAAGATCTGAAAGGATCCATTAGAAGATTAAGAGCAGGAAACAAAAAGAGAAGAAAAACAGTTTGAAAAAAAAAAGAAAAGAGCAAAAACAAAGATGGCACACAATTGAAAACTTGGCATTATAAAATCATGGAATGTTTTTCTCATCCGGATTTAAGTTTATTTCAGTTCATTTCTGACCTTGCTAGAGAGAAAGGAAAAGAGGGAAAAAAAATCAGGAAAGAAGATGGAGAAAGAAATTGGCACGCAATAGACAAAACTTGGCACAAGGAAATCAAGGAAGGGTTTTTCATCCAAATCAAAGGAATTTATTCAAATTTGACTTCACCACACTTTTGATATCATTAGAGGACTGTATAGAGAAGCAAAGTACATTGGAAACATCTTTGAGCACTCAAGTCTTCCACTTTACCCATTTTTCCATTTTCTTGACTTTTACTCCATTTCTTACCATTTTCCATGTTTTCACTTATTTTTGTAGATGTGAATCCTAATCATGATTAATGGTGGAGATTAGACAATAAGCAAGCCTATGGTAGTGCAAGAAGCATGTGTGTTTGAGTGAGCTCCACTTCCATCATCAAGTTAGAACTTAAGAAGAGAGTCACCCAAAATTTTCCTTGAAAGGCTAGTGAGTTAAATTCATCTCAATGAATCATGATGGATGAAAAGGCTAAGTTGTTGATTTAAGGCCGAGATACTAATCCATAGTGCTTAGATTTATGAGAATTGACAACCTTAGGTAATTTCTTTTCATTTGCTTCTAATTATGCTTAAGAAATCTAGGGGATACTTATTTAGTAGTTTCACGAGACGCTCAAGGTTAAGTGTGGGGGAGTTGATAAGTACCATTTTGTTGATTATTTTGAGTTGCTAAAATCCATGTTTGACCTATATTTTTTTTGCTTAATTGTGAAATTGCCCTAGGTTTTAGAACTTACTATTATTTTGGACTTAATTGCAAATTTATATATATATGAATTATTTGGCCACTAAATTCTTGATCTATTTTTGTAGGCATGAAAAGTTCATGGACCTAGGGCACACTGGGTCAAACTTGAGTCGGATGTGACCCGGATCGAGTTATCAAGCTTAGGATTAATCCGGGTTGTCCGATTCAAAAGCGACTAGATCTGAGCCATCCGGGACCATCTGAAGCAATCCGAGCTAGGGTTAGGGTTGATCAAGCACTCTGATCAAGATCTGAAGGTTTCATCCCAAACAGAGCTCAATCAACCGTTGGATCAAGCTTGGAGGGCTCTAGATTGCCCATTCAAAGATTAAGCTGATCTGGACCATCCGTTACACATCTGGAGGATCCGAGCTACCACGAGGTAGATCCTGACCCCAGATCATCATCATCAAAATTTGGATCAAATCAGAACAAGATCAGCCGTTGGATCTCCTCCAATCAATCTGAGCCGTCCAATGTTAATTACTTAAGGAAAATTTGGCAGCAGCTTCTCCTCGTCGTGTCTTCGCCGCAACAGTAGCATCTTCATCGACTTCTTCGTTTCCTTTGCATTTTTTCTCAGTTTTGAAGGCGTGACCACTCAATCTCTATCTTGGATCAAATTCTGAGTCATTGGGGACAGCTTCCTTGGAGAATTCGGCTCAAAGTGCACCGGAAAAGGGCTGTTTGAGGGTTTCGGCAGCTCAGCAATCTAGTCACTTGCATCTCTTCTGTGAACCATTTCCGACCATCTGAGCCGGCTGTAGGGGTTCTCAGGTGAGCTCAGATGGTCCTCGAATCACCATAGCATCCACCATCAACTGAGGTCAAGGAGATTGGATTGAAATTCCAGCTGCGTGCGTTTTGAGCAAAGTGATCGATTGAAGATGATTTCCATTGAATTGCTGAGCCTAGGGGTTCGAAGCCAGCTCTTGATTGACAACCAAGAAGATTCTGAGCTCAAGAAGGGTTGAGGAGTAGCTTAGCTAGTTAAATTTCATTTTCATAGCTGTAATTTTCAATTCCTGCATTGTTCTGCTCTTAATGTTTGTTTCAGCTACCTTAGTTTAAGTTTTGAGTTGTGTTTGGGGTCTATTGCGTGTAGTTCAGCAAGTTTGATAGTTAGGGAATGTTTGTAGTGGATAATTGCTTTTAATTCTAGTTTAATTGTAGTTTAATCCTTGTGTATCAGCTGTGTCCCTGTTTTTCAGCTTGCGTATCAAAAATTTCTGCAACTTTGGTTTGTTATGCAATTTCAGTTCAGTTACTCATGCGTTTTGTGACAATTAATGTGAGTTTCACTTAAGCCTTGTTGATCTCTAGAATAGTGAATCCATTCTAGTTCATTTGCTTGTTTTGTGGCCAAGTTATTGGCTGAAATTCTGCATTTGGTTAAAATTCTACTACTTTGGTTTTAGTTTTGAAATGTTTCAGTTTTAATTCTCGATTTGCAGTCAGTGAATGTAGTTCTTAGGAATCTTATGTGACATTATCTTGGCGCAATCAACTGCAGCTATTTGTTTAGTTTAGCATCCAAATCAATTTTATTTCGAAAACTGCAGCTTATTTCTGAAATTGGCAGTTTTGTTGTGTTAAGGTTTTTCCACTTGCTGTTTTGTTCAGTTGTTGCATTCTGAAACTTTTCATCCATTCCTGCATATTTATGCCTTCTTAGTTGTCCCTTCCCAGCTTAATTGATCAGTCTAAATCCTTACTTTTTAGAACTAGATTTTGGCACGAAAAAAATCAGCCTTGGCACAAGAGTTTCATCTTGCGTGCCAAGTTTTTGGAGCACTGATTTGCATCAGATTTTCACTAGTTTTTTTTTGTGAAGGACAGTTTTTGAAGTCTATTGATATCACTTTTAGAATCCCTGAATTTTGTTTGCATTGGTTAGTTTCCAAAATTTGTAGTTAGTTTGAGTTAATATTGTTGCTTGTTTAATTTCCAACTTCCATAGTTAGCACTTGTTTTAAGCTTGATTTGCTTACTGAAAATTCCCATCACTGCCTCTACTTCATTGCTTAGCATTTCTTTTGTTTTGTTGAAATCAGAAATCAGTTTCCAAAAATTTGGTAAGTGCTTGATTAGGTTTCCATTAGGTTGAGTACTAAGTGCCATCTCTTTGTTTAGTTCATTAGTTCAAGGTTCTTACTTTTCCATTGCAATTTCATTTTCGATTACAACCCAAAATTCAATTACTTGTTTGAAACCCAAAAACACAAACGACATATAAACCAAGCTCGAATCAAACATGACAACTAGCTCCGAGAAAAATACGACCTGTGGCCCCTTGCTACATTTTCAAATTTTGATTGTAAAAAGGGTTTCCAGCATTCATATTTACATTTAAATTTGAGACCCACATTCGTGACAGTCTATTTTGGGTCCATCAAATTTTTGGCGTCGTTGCCGAGGAAGCAACTAGTTGATTTGTTTGATTTTTGCTTGTGCACTTATTTCATATCATTCTTGATTTATTTTGGTGCTTATTGTTATATCTTTTGATTTGATTTTATTTGTTTTATCTCTTTATCCACTTTTACTGCGATTTGTTTTGTTTTATGACCAGGACTTCAGGTGGTGATTTAGAAGAATTCGACCCTGAGATTGAGAGGACTTTCAGAGCCAGGAGGAGCCAGGGCATTCTTTCTGAGACTACAGATATCCCTCCTATTCAGACTATTTTCACTCACTCAGGCAGTATCATGGCAGATCACCAAAGAACCATGAAAGAGCTGGCAGCACCAGATGCTGTATTTCAGTACTCCAGCATAGCTTATCCAGAGCTGGCGGGAGATTTTGAGCTCAGATCTGGACTCATTAATTTGCTTCCCAAGTTTCAGGGATTATCTGGAGAGGATCCAAATAGGCACCTACACGAATTCCATGTTGTATGCTCTACTATGAAGCCTCAGGGCATTTCTGAAGAAGATATCAAGCTGAGAGTTTTTCCCTTCACACTGACAGGAGCAGCAAAAGACTGGTTTTATTATCTACCTACAGGACATGTGTCTAGTTGGATCTCCATGAAGAAAGCATTTTTGAAAAAATATTTCCCAGCCTCCAGGACAGCTATAATCAGAAAAAGCATCTGTGGGATTCAGCAAGTGGTAGGTGAGACCCTATATGATTACTGGGAGAGATTCAACAAGCTGTGTTCAAGTTGCCCCCAGCATCAGATCAGTGAGCAACTTTTGATTCAGTACTTTTATGAGGGATTGCTGCAGATGGACAGAGTCATGATAGATGCTGCAGCTGGAGGGGCCCTAGTGAACAAAACACCAATGCAAGCTAGGGAGCTAATTTCTAATATGGCTGAGAATTCCCAACAATTTGGAAGCAGAGCCTTGACTACCAGAGGAGTGGGTGAAGTTCAGGTAGTTCCTACTGATCAGAAAGAGATGAGGAATTCCTTGGCAGAGATCACATCACTTATTAAGGAGTTGAAGGTTAATAATGCAAATCAAGGCTCAACTCATTCAGCAATTTCACAATTAAGTCAAGTGATAAGTGTGTGTGGCATTTGCTCTAGTCAAGAGCACACCTCAGATTCATGCCCCACCCTCCAACAGGACGAGACAGTAGCAGCATTGGTGAGAGGACAATTTTAAGCAAGAAACAATCCTTATTCCTCTACTTATAACCCCGGGTGGAGGAATCATCCTAACTTGAGGTACGGAAACGCTTTCTGCCAACAAGACCCTCAACCGCAGCCCTCACAGCAGCCTCTACAGAGTTTCCAGCAGCCCCAGCAAACTCAGAATAATCAGCAAGTTTTTCAACAGTGGGTTTTCAAGGCTAGATTAGTGGGTTTTCAAGAAGAAAACCGACATGGATGGTAATGTTGTTACCTTTAAGGCTAGATTAGTGGTAAAAGGACATCGTCAGAAATAAGGAATTGATTATGACGAAACCTATTCGCCAGTAGCTATGCTTAAATCCATTCGAATGCTACTGGCCATAGCAGCTCATTATGATTATGAGATATGGCAAATGGATGTGAAAACAACTTTCCTTAATGGAAACCTGCTTGAGGACGTATACATGATACAACTTGAAGGTTTCACATCGGTTGATAAAACCAAAATATGCAAGCTTCGACGATCCATATATAGACTGAAGCAAGCATCCAGGAGCTGGAACATCCGTTTTGATGAGACAATCAAAGAGTTTGATTTCTCACAAAATCCTGACAAACCTTGTGTGTACAAGAAGGTTAGTGGGAGTGTAGTCGTATTCCTAGTACTATAAGTCGATGACATATTACTTATAGGAAACGATATACCAGTCTTACAGTCGGTTAAAATTTGGTTGTCCAAAATATTCTCCATGAAAGACCTGGGAGAAGCAACCTATATCCTTGGGATTAGAATCTATAGAGATAGATCAAAACGGTTGCTTGGTCTTTCGCAGTCTACATATATAGACCGAGTGCTAAAATGGTTTAGCATGTCGGAATCCAAGAAAGGTTACCTTCCCATCTGGCATGGGATCAACCTTTCAAAGTCTATGTGTCCGCGCACAGAAGAGAGAGGATTTGCATGAATAAGATTCCTTATGCATCCGCGATAGGATCTATCATGTATGCTATGTTATGTACTAGGCCCAATGTATCGTATGCTCTGAGCGTCATGAGCAGACACAAGTCTGATCCAGGAATGGATCATTGGGTGGCTGTCAAGACAATCCTTAAGTACTTAAGAAGAACTAAGGATATGTTCCTAATATATGGAGAAGGATATATGGTAATACATGGGTATACAGATGCCAGTTTCCAGACAGATAAGGATGACTCTAAATCTCAGTCTTGATACGTATTTACTTTGAATGGAGGCGCAATAAGTTGGAAGAGTTCCAAGCAAGACACTGTAGCGGACTCTACCACGGAAGCGGAATATATTGCGGCTTCGGAAGCAGCAAAAGAAGCAGTCTAGATCAAGAAGTTTGTCTCAGAACTTGGTGTGGTTCCAACCATTAATGAAGCAATACCGGTTTACTGCGACAACAATGGAGCTATTGCACAAGCAAAGGAACCAAGGTCTCATCAGCGATCCAAACACGTGCTTCGCCGCTATTATCTGATCAGAGAGATTATAAGTAGGAATGATATACAAATTGAGAAAATTTCCACTGAAAGGAATTTAACTAAGGCCTTGCCTCAAAACAAGTTTGAGGGTCATGTTAGAGCCTGTGGTATTGGATACCGTAGCGATTGGCATTAGGCCAAGTGGGAGTTTGTTAGTAATATGAGAGAAGTGTCCTAAGGCAATCGCCTTATGATTGTAATCATTTATTTTAATAAATGAAGATTCACTATTTGAGTATACATGTTAGTGTATTTGATTGAGATCTTAAACTCATTTACTGAACGTCCGCAATACAATTCACAGCATGAGAGAATTTGTGACGGATTCACAACTAGTGATTATCTCTACATGTGCAATTGTGAAGTATTGAAATTGTCCCTAGTCGATGAATTGATAAATATTAACACTATCAATTCTGTTGAGACTAGCATGGGTTATTCTCTAATCAGCTGATTCTCACTGGCTGGTGACATTGGGATGTCCGGAGATAAACATGAATGCTAGTTAAGGGAACTAGTTCATTGGAGCGACTGGCTGTAAAACTTCATATGGTAGTCTGTATGTAGATATGTCAATGAAGTTCTTACTGCAGCTTAAGTGTGATATTCCTTTGACTTGCGGTGTTCAAGTCATCTTGGTCATGAAAACTTATACTTTGACATCTTAAGCAAGCATCTCCCAGGAGGTGTGGACCCAGGATGATTGGGTATAAGCCGAAGTGCCCGAAGATGTTTGAGCAGCCTACAAAGGATTCACCACTCCTTGTGAGGAGATGTATACCCAAGGCCTATCGTCGGATTGTTGCTCGAAGCCTCTGGCCAGAGCATCACATGTTCCGAGTATGAATCTCTCAGAAACATGAGAGTAATTATAATCCGTTGGACGAGAAAGACATTACTTGGGCTAGGTGTGACGTAGTCAGCCTAGTGGGGACTGACACACATAGACCGTGTCCTGAACCAAGTGGGTATAAGATGGTGAAGGGAATGAGGCACGATTCATTAAAGCTGCTGAAGGGTTTCAGAATAATTTCCGAGGTCAACCGTTGATCATTCGATTAATTGGGGATCATGATGTACTACTAGGTACCACTCATGATCGTTCTATAATTGGTTGATTGTAGACGGCCAAAATAAATCGAAAGCCTATTTAGTCACACGCACTACGAGTGATCCGAGGGATTTAAAACGAATTGAAAATTAGATTTTCCGATCAAGAGAGATAAGTTGAATCTGAATTTTTCAGAGACGCATCGAAAGCATAAAATGGCTAAGTCTTTTGAAGACTTATTGGACGAATTAAATGAGTTTAATTCGTATGGTTTTGGCTTGGGTTTGGCCGGCCAAAGAGGGTCCCTATCCTCTTTGTATGGTCGGCCACATCAAAAGGGGAAAACTGAATTTTGGTTCAAATTATAAAATAAACCGAGCGTGGTTTGTTTTATAAAATTATGGATAAAGAAATTTATATAAAAAAATTTATATAAAGAAATTTATATAAAGAGATTTATTTTCATGGAAATTAAAATGAACCATGGATTGATTTATTTTATTTTATTAAAACAATAATGGATTGATTTACCATGATAAAGAAATTTATATAAAGAAATTTCTTTCCATAAGAAAACGGAGACATGGTTGTTTTTATCATAAATTAAATTATGATAAAACTTGGCATGATGGAATAATTCATAGAAAAATTTATATGATAAATTTCTTATGAAAATTTATTCCATAAAAAGGAGACTTGGCGATTGAGAGGCTACTATATAAAGGCACCAAGGCAAGGCTTGGAAATTAATTTAAGAGATCTAGAAATAAGCCCTCTCTCTCTCTCCTCTCCCTCTCCCTCCTCTAGTGTCGCCGGCCCTAAGAGGAGAACCCCTTTTGCCGTGAGCTTCAACCACCACCAAGCAGCAGCCGAAGAAGAAGAAGAAGCGGGCGCAACTCCTTCCTCCCGGAATCTTGATTCTGTTCTTCGTTTGGTGGTTAGTCTTCCATCTCTCTCTTGGTATTCTTGTCGTGCCTTTGGAGAATCTAGTAGTTCTTGTCGGCACGAAACTCGTGGCTTTGCGAAGTCATCCCGAAGAAAACTCGGCGTGGACGCGAATAGAGGCGGAGCTTCCAAGGGACGCTTACGGTTGGATCTCGTCCCTTTCTTCGAGTTACGCGAGGTAACAAGTAAATTAGTTTACGTTTTTGCAAAATTTAAATATATGATCATGTCTACACAACATAAGGTTGCATGCTAGATGTGTGGTTAAATAATTTGAGAAATTATTTATGCTAAATCTTCCGCTGCACGTAATTAAATTTTAAAATTACGAACCCGCATCCATGTCAACATGCACCCGGTCCCAGCAGCACTGACTTAAAGCATCTTGAATCAAGGCATAGACCTAAGCATCTCAACCCAGTCTAGGTTATCAATCAAAAGTACCCTAAGGTGTTTGTGAGATGTTGGCTTCAAGATCTATAGGTGCATGCAGTTCTAGGGTTAGAGCCTAAGCTAAGTCCATTTGTGAAAAAGTCCTAGTTTCGAAGGGGGTAAATTTTTTTAAAAAACTAAGTCAAAAAATCATTTAAATTTCAAGACTTTGATAAAAGAAATGATTTTGAGAAGAAAAAAATATTAAACAACAGATTAGAAATAAAATAATTTTTGAAACACATATAGAGCAGTCCTATTCTACTAAACATAACCCTAACTGCCTTCTTAGTGAGCTAAACTCAAACTCAGGTAAGGGTTTGGTAAAGATATTAGCTAAGTTTGACTTTGAGTCCACATGCTTAAGGACTATTTCACCCCTGGCTACATGGTCCCTTACAAAATGATGTTTAACTTCTATATATTTTGTTCTTGAGTGTTGAATTGGGTTTTTAGTCAGGTTGATTGAGCTTATGTTATCAATGTAGACTTGGGTTTGGGTATAATCAAGCTGGAAGTCTCTAAGAGTGTTCATCATTCATAAGAGTTGTGCCACACACTCTCCTAAGGCAACATGTTCTGCTTCGGTTGTAGATAATGCTACGCAGTAATGCTTTCTACTGCACCAGTTGACTAGACTATGCCCTAAAAGTTGGCAGCTTCCACTTGTACTTTTTCTATCTAATATGTAGCCAGCATAGTCAGAGTCTGAATATCCTGACAGTTCAAGGGTGGAAGTCCTAGGATACCAAATCCCTACATTTAGGGTGCCCTTAATGTACCTAAGTACTCTTTTTAGGGCTGCTAAGTGGGATTCCTTAGCACAAGTTTGGTACCTAGCACACATTCCTACAGAGAATAGGATATCAGGTCTGCTAGCTGTAAGGTAAAGTAGACTTCCAATCATACTTCAGTATAGCTTGAGATCTACTGGCTTACCTTCTGGGTCACTATCAATTTTAACATTTGTGGTCATAGGGGTACTTATGCTTTTGGAGGTATCCATTTTATATTTCTTTATTAATTCTTTAGCATACTTGGATTGGTGGACATAATTACCATCTCTAGTTTGTTTAATTTGTAATCCTAAGAAGAAATTTAGCTCACCAACTAAGCTCATTTCGAATTTATTTTCCATTATTTTTACAAATTCCTTTAGAAAGTTTGAGTTGGTGGATCCGAAAATTATGTCGTCAACATAAATTTGGGCAATGAAAATATTTTTTTCAAAGGTTTTAACAAAAAGAGTGGAGTCAATTTGTCCTTGGTTAAATTCCTTATAAATAAGGTAAGTTGATAGGCGTTCATACCATGCTCTAGGTGCTTGCTTTAACCCATAAAGTGCCTTTTTGAATTTAAAAACGTAGTTAGGTTGTTCTAGGTCCTCAAATCCTAGGGGTTGTCCTACATAGACTTCTTCTTTGATGAACCCATTTAAAAAGGTAGACTTAACGTCCATTTGATATAGCTTGAACCCTCTATGGGCTACAAATGCTAACAACATTCTAATCGACTTAAGTCTCGCTACTGGGGCATAGGTTTCATCATAGTCCAACCCTTCGACTTGACTGAACCCTTTTGCTACTAAGCGGGCTTTATTTCTAACTATTTCCTCTTGGTCATTTAGTTTATTCCTAAACACCCACTTAGTATCTATAATAGACTTGCCCTCAGGTTTAGGTACTAGTTCCCAGACTTAGTTCCTTTCAAATTGGGCTAACTCCTCCTACATAGCTATGATCCAATCAGGATCAAGTAGGGCTTCCTCTATAGTCTTAGGTTCAATTTTTGAAATTAGTGCTATCTGGCTAAGATTTCTATAGGAAGACCTAGTTCTGACTCCTAAGGTTGGATCACCCATAATTTGATCAGAAGGGTGACTGAGTCTGGGTTTCATGGTTCTTCTAAAACTTGGCTCAGCCTCAGGTCTGGCTAGACGGTTTGGTTCAGTGTACTGTTGAACTACTTGGGTTGGTTTAGTTATTGGTTCAGTTGACGCAGTACTTGGTTCCAGAGTTAGTTCATTTAGAGGTTCAATTAGTGGTTCAATTGATGGTTCAATTGTTTGTTTATTATCTTCCTGATCAATATATGATTGATTTAAGTTTTGGTTATCATATTTTAGAATAGTTTCCTCATCAAAGATTAAGTTAGTTGTTTCTTCAATTTTATTAGTTTGTTTATTGTAAACCCTATAGGCCCTACTAGTTGTTGAATAACATAGGAAGACCCCTGGGTTGACTTAGACTGAAATTTACCTAGGTGGTCCTTGGTGTTCAAGATATAGGCTTTGCATCCAAAGACCCATAGGTAATGTAGGATTGGCAGTCTATGGTAATATAGTTCATAAGGAGTTTATTATGTCTTTTGTTAATTAGGACCCTATTTTGGATATAGCAAGCCGTACTTATTGCTTCTGTCCAAAATTGGTTAGCTAGGTTAAATTCATTGAGCATGGTCCTAACGGCTTCTTGAAGGATTCTATTCTTTCTTTCTACTATTCCATTTTGTTGGGGGGTTCTAGGACAAGAAAATTCGTGAATGTATCCATTTACTTTATAGAATTCCTCAAACCTTTGATTCTCAAACTCTCCCCCGTGATCACTTCTAAGACTTTTGATTTTGGTATCATTTTAGTTTTCGATTATCTTCCATAAGTCAACAAATAGGTTTAGGGTTTCATCCTTAGTTTTTAGGAACCTAACCCAGGCAAACCTAGAGTAATCATTGATAATAACTAAGCAGTACCAGTTCCCGCTTAGTGACTTGGCTTCATGTGAATCAAATATGTCAAGGTGCAGGAGCTCAAGTGTGGCTTGGGTTAAGTCTGATTGAATCAGCTTGAGATTAGACTTAGTTTGTTTGCCTTGGTTACATGAGTCACAGATTATGTTTTCAAGGTTCTTAATTTTTGGTACCCCTTTAATTAGACCAAGTTGGTAATTTTAGAAATTAGTCTAGCATTAGTGTGACCTAATCTCCTATGCCAGAGGTTGGATTCTTCTAATTGAGTTAGGAGGCATTTTGGTACTAAAGGTAAGTTGATAGTATAAACATTATTCTTCCTAGTACCCTTAAGCATGACTTCTGAGTCTTGAAGGTTTCTAATCAGGCAGTCAGAGTTGGTAAATATAACTACATAGCCAATATCACATAATTGACTTATACTAAACAAATTAAACTTGAAATTCTCAACCAAGAGTACATTTTTAATCACAAAATCAGATTTGAGTTCAATGTTACCTGACCCAATGACTTTGAGTGTAGCATTATTGCCAAATGCTATTGATCCAAGGTTCTTGAACTTGAGTTTGGTGAATTTTAATTTGTCTCCATTCATGTGTCTGGAGCATCCACTATCCAACATCCATTGGTCCAAATCTTTATGTTCCTACACATAAAGTAGTTATTGATTTGGATTCAACTAGAGTCACGGATAGCTTTAAAATTGATTTTCACAACCTAGTCTATCTCACCCAATCTAGAGTTATCAATCACATTAACCTTATAGTTTTTGTGAGACAGGTTTTAACCAAAAATAAAGATTTTAAGTTTGGAAAACATGGTTAATTTTAAAAGGTTAAATTAATTTTGAAAATTTTTATTAAATTTAATTTTATTTTGAAAAATTGTGTTGAATCTAAGATTAATTGAAATTTGTGTTAGATTCAAATTTAACAAGTAGTAAAGTGAATTTGATTTTCAATAATCGGCTTCCAGGTCTTGGCGAGGCACTAGACCTTCTTTGGTCGTAGCCTTATTGGATCATCAACTCTTTCCTTGACAATGCCTTTTATTGAAAATTCATCTTCAAGTTACTTCTTGAAAGATTTTGGTCTAACTAGTTTGGGTCTTGGATCGGTAGCTTCGGCTAGTTCCACCAGACTAAGCAGACCAAGTAGAGTATACTTGACCTTATTAGAAGGGCTTCCTTAATGTACTATCATCTCACCTCCTCCCAATACTAGGTTTTCAAATTTTAATTAAATCATTTTGTCCTTAGTCTAACTAGTCCTAGGTCTAAGCATGCTGAATTGCAGAAGGAAATAAACAAGCAAGCATGCAATAAAGGAAAATTGCAATAAAAAAATTATCTAATTATGACTATTGTTTTTATATTGACTCCCCCTAGACTATAGCCTCGATAATGGTTAGGCAAGATGTGAATTTTGTCCTTGGGGATCTAATATTGGTTTGGTCCAGCTTGTTTGTTCAAACAGAGCTTGGGAACCCATGCTTAGACTTGGGCTCTAGGTTGATTAAATACAACATAAGAACGTTGCCTAGACTTGGTTCGATACTTTAATCCAGATCGGTTAAGAATGGACTTCTGCTTTCCAAGGATCATGTCAAGACCCTTGGAACCCGAAGTGAATCGTTCTAAAGCCACTCTGAGATCTTTGACTTGAGTTTTCAAGGAGGAATTCTCTTCCTCAAGCTTTTGAACTTGAGTGGAGTTTCCTTCTTGAATTTTCACGGTCAAGGACCTCGAGTCGGCTTCCACTTTCAGGAGTTTTACTTTCTGTCGGAGGGATTCAACCCGGATTTTGGCTTTCGCCAAGTTACGAGATAAATAATGTAACGCCCGCCCCTCCTATCCATATAAAAAGGGAAAGGCGGCGCTACGCGAACATATATATATATATATATATACCTTAACGCAATGGAACAATTTAAAACATGTAAACACATCTTACATCATGGGAGCATGCTTGGTATTCATGTGCACAACTTGGCTCAAACTTTTAACTCAAGAAGTATATTATGCAATCATGTGAACTTACGGTATATAAGACTCTAGATGGGGAATGAGCTACTAAGCAAGCATGACATTATATGAGAGGAATCCTAGACTCACTACAACCTATGGCCTAACCCGTGGCATGTGAGTATGAACACCCCATAAAAGCAGGTGAGCATTAACATAGGTTTTAGAGTTTACACATGGAATTTAAAGGTATGGATCAAACTGTGTAGGCATCAAACTCCAACACCCTAGAGCATGTTACATAATCCATATTGATTCTTTAAACAAGCAAGCTCTAAACATGAATTCCATGACAAGTGCTAGTTGTGGAAATATCGTATTTTAGAAATGAACACAAAACATAGCATGTTGTATTGTACGACCAAACATAAAACATAGTATGACATATTAGTATGATAATCTAGCATCAACAAGTGTAATAATGCGGAAACTTAAGACATGGGTAAATTCTTGATTCATAAGCAAGCATAAGTAACAGGATCTCTTCCACCATGCCACTGCCACACACATCTTTGCCCTCCTTCTACTCCCTTTAGTTTAGCATGCCCTTACCCTTTTCTGCAATATAAGGAAAATACTAAACTATAAGCATATAGGCTTAGTAAGATCCTTTCCTACCCACAAAAACCATGCGTCGTGAATTGGACATAGAGAAAGTTAAACAACAACATATGGAAAGAAAATTCATATCATAAGAGTACTTCAACTTTAAGTATGGTAATTTAAGTAGGCACATAATATGAGTTAATGTCTTTATGCATGAGGGATGTTTCTTTGAAAACATATATGTATAAGTACTTGAACAAAACTCTCAACATAAGGGTCCGACATTGTACCACATTCATAATTTGCGCGCATCCCTTAAGTAGATACTGTTGGGACCGAGTGCATGTTGACATGGATACGGGTTCGTAATTTTAAAATTTAATTACGTGCAGCGGAAGATTTAGCATAAAAAATTTCTCAAATTATTTTAACCACGTATCTAGCAGTACATCATGACCCCCAATTAATCGAAAGATCAACGGTTGACCTCAGAAATAATTCTGAAACCCTTCAGCAGCTATAATGAGTCGTGCCTCATTTCCTTCACCATCTTATACCCACTTGGTTCAGGACATGGTCTATGTGTGTCAGTCCCCACTAGGCTGACTACGTCACACCTAGCCCAAGTAACGTTCTCTCCTCCTACGGATTCTAATTACTCTCATGTATTTAAGAGATTCATACTCTGAACATGTCATGCTCTGGCCAGAGATTTCGAGTAACAATCCGACGATAGGCCCTGGGTATACATCCCCTCGCAAGGAGTGGTAAATCCTTTGTAGGTTGTTCAAACATCTTCGGGCACTTCGGCTTATACCCAATCTGTTGGGATCTTCAGGTGACATAAACACAAAAACGCAGCGGAAACAAGATCCCTCGAGCGATCCATGCGAAAGAAAAACTCGTACGAAATCATCTATCTAATAGATCTATCTAAAGCGTATACATTTGGAGCGTGCCCTTACGTTTATCCCGCTCGTCCAAGCGCCGCCGGATCTCTTGCACGTTCAAGTGTCCGTGCCTCTATTCGTATCCACATGAACACGATATCTCTACTTCGGAGAAGAACTACCTTAGTTGTGCTAGCAACTTGAGGTAGTTCACAAAACACCAAGAACCCAAGATGTGGGTTTCGGCCAAGATGGAGAAGAGAAGGAAGAGTGGAAAGAAAATGAGAAGTTGTCATCCAAATGACAAGGGACAAACTCTTTTATACTCATATCAAGAGGAGTTTTTGCCTTTTGAACTTCCCTTCATTAATCATTTTAATGTAACTCTCTAACTTTTCATGTAACTCTCTAATGTTGAGAAACTCTCCATCTTCCTCTCTTATTAATTCATTAAACATTTTAATGAATTAATATTTCATCCAAATGTGGTTGAGTCTAATCTAAATGAGTTTAACTCAAATTAGATCTCAATCCATAATCCAATTGGATTCACTTGAGTCTAACTCAATTAATCCAATTCCAATTAAATCATAGCCAAATCAAGATCAATTAATCTCCGAAGCATCGTGTCCTTAGTGTGTGACCCAATAGGCTCTCGTAACGTTGGCAATGTGTCTAAACCAATTTAGACACAAAAACAATGAGCGGCATCTAGCAATGCATCATTGCTACCCAAGTAACAAGAAAAGTCGAGATCCGACTAAACCTCCGTGACTATGATAGTGTATGACCTTGTCCTTCTATCCTTGATATCTAGATTGACCAATGAGGCATAGACCGTGTCATCCTCGATCAATCTTTGTGTTTCTTGATCCCCGAGTAGACTCACTCAAACAATTGTGCTCAATATCTCATATTGACTCAATTGAGCATGGCCATGCGTTTTAGCAGTCCTACTCGATCAAGGGGCCCACAGATATCACTCCCGTCATATGGGAGGGATAGATCCCATCTACATCACTCACATCCCTCCGCATAATTCATTACATACCCAGTGATCGCCTTTATAGTCCATCCTGTTACGGGTGACGTTTGACGATACCAAAGTACATAACTCCTTATGTAGGGAACCGTAGTGACTTCAGGTCTAAGGATTATCCATACCAATAGTCACATGAGAAAGTTTATGACACTCATATGACAATCTATGAAACTTTCTCATGGCGGGTCATTCAGTACACATTCTCCAATGTATACCCATGTGTCAACTTGATATCACATATCCATGACTTGTGAGCTCAAGTCATCAGTTGACCTACATGCTAGTCTCCATGTATTAATATTGTCCTTGAATATTAATACTTGACTAGGAATGGTTTAGAGTAGTGTTCTCTACATCATCTCACTATCGATTCAACCAATCGATATAATGTAGATAAGAACCTACTACCCAAGGACATTATTATACTTAGTTATTTGGCACAAATACAAAGTAAGTATAATAACCAAACATGCCTTTATCAATAATAGAATATGATACAAAATGTCCCTAGTCAATCATCATATAATTGGATCTAGGGCTCCTACTAATAATCTCCCACTAGCACTAGTGCCAATCACTATAGTATCTAATACCGAGTGACCTGGTATGACCATCATGCTTCTTTTGTGCCAAAGCCTTGGTCAAAGGATCTGCGATGTTAGAATCAGTGTGTACTCTGCATATCCTCACATCTCCTCTATCGATGATCTCTCGAATGAGATGGAAGCGTCGTAGTATGTGTTTAGTCCGCTGATGGGAGCGAGGTTCCTCAGCCTGCGCAATAGCCCCATTGTTGTCACAATAGAGGTCTATAGGGTCATACCAAGCTCTATAATGAACTTCCGGATCCAAACAGCCTCTTTTGCCGCCTCTGACGCGGCAATATACTCGGCCTCTGTTGTAGAATCTGCGACTGTGTCCTGCTTCGAACTCTTCCAGCTCACAGCGCCACCATTCAGGCAAAATACATACCCTGACTGCGATCTATAGTCATCCCTGTCTGTTTGGAAGCTTGCGTCACTGTAACCCTTTACAGCTAGCTCCTCATCGCCTCCAAATATCAAGAAATATTCTTTCGTCCTTCGTAAGTACTTAAGAATATTCTCGACAGCTGTCCAGTGACATTCACCTGGATCTGACTGGTACCTGCTCGTCATGCTCAAAGCATACGAAACATCTGGACGAGTACATAGCATGGCGTACATGATAGACCCTATAGCGGATGCATAAGGGATCTGATCCATACGGTCTCTTTCCTCCTTAGAAGAGGGACATTGAGTCTTCGAAAGACTCACACCATGTGACATTGGCGGAAATCCCCTTTTGGAATTCTGCATGGCAAAACGATTAAGCACCTTGTCAACATATGTACTCTGACTTAAGCCAAGCAATCTCTTAGATCTATCTCTATAGATCTTAATGCCTAGGATGTAGGCTGCTTCACCTAAGTCTTTCATTGAGAAACAATTCCCGAGCCACATCTTCACAGACTGTAGTGAAGGGATATCATTCCCAATGAGGAGTATGTCATCTACATACAAGATCAGGAAGATAACTGTGCTCCCACTAACCCTCTTGTAGACACAGGGTTCATCTTCATTCTTGATGAAACCAAACGCTTTGATTGCATCATCGAATCGAAGATTCCAGCTTCGAGAAGCTTGCTTTAGCCCGTAAATAGACCTTTGCAACTTACATACCTTTCCAGCATGCTCTGGATCTACAAATGTAACACCCCAAAATTTTTCCATATGAAATATTATGAATTCATGAAACATTATTATTATTATGAAATATTATGAATTCATGAAACATTATCATTATTATGAAATATTATAAATTCATGAAACATTATCATTATTATGAAATTTCATGATGGGCTTGGCTTAATGGGCTTTGATATGGATTAGTGCAAAATGTGATAAAAAGAAGAGGTAGAAAGGAGGAAGCAAGGATTGAACCTTGAACCTCCTAGTTGCACTAAACATGTCATAACCAACACACCAAGCCATGTTTCATGTTGAGAGAATAAGAAACATGCTTGTTAAAGCTAGGGAAGTGAAGAGACATGTCTCTTCATGAGAAAAGTATAAATAAGTGAAGGGAAGTTGGAATAACTTCCTCTCTTCTTCTTCCTCACTCTTCCCTCTTCAAAACTGAAAACTCTCCCCTCCCCTTCTCAAATTTTCGAAACTCCAACCCTAGGTTTCCTCCATAAGAAAAACTCCCAATAGGGCCCTATAGAGAGACTACCTTCTACTAAAGCAAGGCTAAGGAAAAGAAGCGCAAGAAGGGCTCTCCTCTCCTCCTCTTCAAGGATTTCTTGGTGGAGATTCAAGCGAGAGGATGTAAGTAATCCCCTCACCTGCATTACAATAGTTTCGAGTGCCTAAAATGGTTTAAACATAGGATGAAGCTCTTGATGTTTTCGGCCAAGAAGGTTTTTAGGGCTTGCGAGGGTTTAAACTACTCCTATACTTGCATATGTTTTTCTTCATGATGTGTGACTAAATAGATGATGATAATATGATATTTTCCTTGTCCTTAAGCCCCCAAAAACCAGGAGTAGGCTTGCTGGAATTTTCGGCCAAGGACCTCTTTTAGGGCTTAGAGAGGTTTAAACTCCTAGTATGCTTGATGATGACCCTCCCTATGATATATAAGATGATATGTGATGTAAATGTAGCGACCCGACTTCTCTCTACCTTAGACGGATCGTTACTTATCTCTACTTCTTGACTAATATACATGACTAACGAAAATTGCGGAAATCTTTTTTTTTATTCTTTTAATTCTGCTAACAATTATGTTCTAGCTTAAACAATCATGTATAATAATACCATGTCATACTCTCTTCTCAATCCCATAGCCAATACCCATCGAAAACAACCTTACCCCTCTTAAACAGCCTGTATCAGTCGACTGATGACGTGGCAGTCGACTGATACGGCTGTAATCTGTTTTACAGATTTCGGCCCTTGCTGTCCAAGGCCACCATTCCTTCAATTTCGAGCCATATCAACCTACGACATCATTTCTATACTCTATATCAGTTTCCTAAACGATTTAGCCATTCAAACGAATTCATAAACTTGAATTTAGGACTTTTATGGGAGAAAATAAACTAAACAAGTTTATCTAAACTTTAGCAATAGAGTTTGTACCAATCTTGGCTTCTATGAATTTATAACACCATATGCATGTTCTACAACCTTGCTAAAGCATTATGAAATGTGATTGCAACTTTTCTAAACATTTTTAAGCAATAAAACTTGATTCAAAAGGAAAATTGATACTATCTTGGCACAAACACCTTTTTCTCTAACAAAGTATCAATATTTCTAACTACTCACACTTTTACTCATCCAATGCAATCATAAGAATATATATGCTAAATGAAATGACATGGAATCTTTACTCTAAGAAATTTAGCATATAAAACTATCCAAAACTCCAATGCTCAATAATCTCCATAAAGCTAGAACTTAAAATTTGAATAAACTTAAACATTGCAATTCAAATAACTAAAATGTCTCGTCTCAAGGATCTTTCCATAATCAGCCACCACACACACTCTACTCAGCACCGCCTCGTCGTCTTCCTTCAGAATTGCTTGCCTTTACCTTTATCTGCAATAAGAGGAAATGCAACTAGTAAGCAAAAAGCTTAGTAAGTACTATCTAGCTCACAAAAACTCGAATATGTGCAAACATGCTTCTAGATCAAGATGAAAATCATATGAGATACTAATATGCTTGAAAGAAAACTAAGAACATGTATAACTCAAAACATGCATACTCAAGCAATAAATAATCTCAATCTACTTTTCTTGGCTCAACTTGAAACTTTAGCTATTCTTTAACTTTTGAAAACTTTCTGAAACTTTCGAAAACTTTGCTAAAGCATATACTTGAAAATACTAATCACTTGGATCCACTGAAGACGTAAGTACCATCTGAATGCGCGTTCCCTAAAAGGTTGGGGTAGCGAGCCACCAATCCTAATAGAGCAGACCTTGGTCTACCAGGGCCAAGACCTTGGAATTGGACACCTGGATTTCTTTAACGACGCCCTTGGACGCCGGGTACTGGCCTTATAAAATAAAATAGCTTTTCTTTCTTTTCTTTCTTATCTGTAAATGCCTTGGCATTTTCTGGGGCACCTTGCGTGCTAAAATCCCTAAGTCTTGACTTTTGGGGATTTTCTTAAGGCCTTGGCCTTCTCTTTTCTTATCTTTATCTTCTTTTCTTTTCTCATAGCTTTTCTTGGTCCCTAATCTCATATAGGGTGCTTATCAAACATATACAAGCATATAAAAACTAAGATCACATGCAAAAACTAAAGCAAAAAGGAAAAATTCTCTTTTAAAAACTTTTAAAGGAAATTCTCGCGGTAAATCCGCCTCTTACTGCAGGTGAGCAGTACTTACATTGATATCTTGGACTTACAACCAAGATTAACGTCTAGAGCTCGGAAGAAACTTGAGATCTCGGAGAATTCTTCACGTCTACGCGTTCCTCTCGTCGCGGGGATCCCGAATATAGGATTATCTCTTGGAGAAGGGTCTCGGTCGGCCCTCTTGGCTTGGTGTTGGTGTCGCCCAAGAGAGGAGAGGGAGAGGAGGGGTCGGCGAAATTGGGAGAGGGAGAGGGTTTGAGAGAAAATAAAACTTCTCTCTTTAATTAGCTATTTATACTCAAGGTTCGGATCAACCTAACTACAGCTTAAATATCTATCATTCTTTCCTTTTCTGTGCTTGAAACCCTAGCCTAGCCGGTTGGGCGCTTGTGCTGTTCGGTGGAGGTCGGGGGTTCAATCCACCGGCTGCACTAAATCCGTTTTTCCAAATTTTCCTTTTTCCTTTTCTTTTTCTTTTTCCAAAAATACCAAACGGACTCGGAAAATTCCATAAAAATACTCTAAAAATTCCTAAAAATATCTAGAATATTTCTAAACCATTTCTAAATAATTCTAAGGACTTTAAAAACTAAAAATGGAAATTTTGGAGTGTTACAATCCCCCATACCTTATAAAAAGTTCGTCCTCGAACTTAGAATAACTCTGGATATCGTTCTCTCATGCTGTCCTCACGTTCCCAAGTAGCCTCTTCATGCTTTTGATTCTGCCAGATGACCTTCACTAGTGGCACTTCTTTGTTTCTTAATCTCTTAACTGCTTTGTCCACTATCTGTGTCGGCCTGCTCTCATAACTAAGATCTTCTTGGATCTGTACTGACTGAGGCTGAATCACTTGGCTAGGGTCGTGAATACACTTCTTTAGCATGGAGACATGAAATGTACTGTGGATAGCTGACATATCCTCTGGTAAATCCAGCTCATAGGCTACCTTCCCAACTCTCTTTATAATCTTGTAGGGTCCTATGTAGCGAGGGCTTAGCTTACCCTTTTTACCAAATCTCATCACTCCCTTCATAGGAGCGACCTTGAGAAATACTGAATCTCCAACTTCGAATTCAAGTGGTCTACGGCGTGTGTCAGCATAACTTTTCTGTCGACTCTGGGCAGTCTCAATCCTCTGGCGGATCGTCTGGATAGCCTGAGTGGTCTCATCTATCAGCTCAGTCTGGCTGTCTAGTCCTGACTCCATTTCTTTCTTCTCACCAGCTTCTTGCCAACATATGGGTGACCTACATCTCCTGCCATATAATGCCTCATAAGGTGCCATCCTGATGGTGGCCTGATAGCTATTATTGTAGGCAAACTCAGCTAAGCACAGAAATTTGCACCAACTGCCTTTAAAGTCCAATGCACAAGCCCTGAGCATGTCTTCTAAAATCTGATTTACTCTCTCTGTTTGTCCATCTGTCTGGGGATGGAAAGCTGTGCTGAACTGAAGTTTGGTGCCTAGGGCGTCCTGAACACACTTCCAAAAATGAGAGGTGAATCACCCATCTCTGTCAGACACGATCGACTTCGGAACTCCGTGAAGCCTGATTACTTCTCTCACGTACAGCTGTGCTAACTGCTCTACCGAATGCGACAACTTGATGGCTAGGAAGTGAGCAGACTTGGTCAATCTGTCCACTATCACCCAAATTGCATCATGTCCATGGGTGGTTCTTGGAAGACCTGTGATAAAGTCCATGGATATGTCTTCCCACTTCCACTCTGGAATGGGAAGAGGCTGCAGAACTCCTCCTGGTCTCTGGTGCTCGGCTTTGACCCTCTGGCAGGTCAAGCAGGTACTGATATATCTGGCCACGTCTCGCTTGAGTCCAGACCACCAGAACCTTTGCTTTAAATCTTGGTACATCTTGGTAGAACCAGGATGCATAGAGTACGGGGTACTGTGGGCTTCTTCTAAAATATTCTTTCTTAATTCCTCATCATTGGGGACGCAAAGGCGGTCTCCAAAATAGAGTATGCCACTGTCTGATATTCGAAACTCTGAATTTTCTGCCTCTTGGATCCCCTGCTTGATCTTCTGGATCTCTGGGTCTTGATCTTGCTTTTCTTGTATATCTTAAGCAGGGTTGACTCTAGGGTCAATGCAGAAAATTGCCCAACCATAACCTCGACTCCAAAATCTTTTATTTCTTTCTGAAGTGGTAGAGACAGTGATGATAAGGACATCAGTGCCGCACAGGATTTTCTGCTCAGTGCATCCGCCACTTTATTAGCTTTACCTGGGTGGTAGAGGATTTCACAGTCATAATCTTTGACCAACTCTAGCCACCTGCGCTGCCTCATATTCAGATCTTTCTGAGTGAAGAAGTACTTCAAACTCTGATGGTCTGTGAAGATTCTGCACTGCACTCCATACAGGTAGTGTCTCCAGAGCTTCAGTGCAAAAACCACAGCTGCTAGCTCAAGGTCGTGGGTAGGATAATTCTTCTCATAGTCCTTGAGCTGTCTGGAGGCATATGCTATCACTTTACCGTCTTGCATGAGGACAGCTCCAAGACCCATCTTGGATGCATCACTATAGATGTCAAAGGCCTTGTCACTCTCTGGAACGGTCAGGATGGGAGCACTGGTCAGTCTCTTCTTCAGCTCTAGAAAACTGTGCTCGCATTTATCTGACCATTCAAACTTCTTGTTCTTTCTGGTTAAGGCTGTGAGTGGAGAGGCTATCCTGGAAAAGTCCTCCACAAATTTTCTGTAATATCCTGCCAGGCCTAAAGAATCCTGATC